>BQNB010007865.1:0-92020 GCA_026074375.1 Tanacetum coccineum | reverse complement strand
TATGTATAGTTATTCATGACTCCAATTACTTTTTGTTGAGCCTAATAGAGATAATAAACACATGAACAAAACAAATTTTATTAAGAACCACATAAGTTTCACATAAGTTCAACATTTGATCCTATAGCCATATCACGTACTTTCAAGATGTTTTACTCCTTAAGATTATCCTTAGATTATTCCTTCCCAATGCCGTTTTCAAAGACACAACTCATGTTGGTAGCTACGGCAAGCATAAGTTTTATTGCCTCATTAATAGAGGAGAACATATCCCTATTTTCATCTCTAAAATCTTTGATTGAGTTGATCATATTTATGTGTTTTCACAACAAATAGAGTATCCACGCTCACTGTGATTTGGACTTTGGAGATTCCCTATCTTATCCCAAATCTTATCTTCCCCTATCCCTCTTATTAAAGATGGAGAATTCTGGTGTTATAGATCCTATTTCTCACTTCCCCACTGGGAGTTTGAGGAACGACCACATTATCACCATTATCTTCTTCATCATTAAGGTACAAGTATACATCTAAGTTTGAGTCATTGCTTGAGTCTTCGAACGCCTTATCATCAAGCACACTCTTTGGAGAGCTACATTGGTTGTCCGAAAGCACCATTCTTAAGTAGTGGCGATGATATTGATTACATTTGATATCCTTTTATAGTGGTATGATTTTGAGTTATGTATAAGATTTAGATTTAACAAGTAGCTCTTGGGTGATTAGACATAGTACATTTGATTCCTCAAAGTTTAAGGTAGTTATGCCTTTTGTAAGAAAAGTACTCTATTAGGAAGATAACTGTGCTTTGGTGATTTGAGATTCTAGTTAAGATTTAATTAGGATTTGGTTGAGATTTGTGATGAGGTGTCATTTTATACACTTTTCAGGGTCATTTAACCCCCTAAATTGTGCAAATATGCCCAAATTATATACTTAATCGTTCCTTTTTGTGTTTTTAGCACTTGCATGGCTTTTGGATGAAATACACGTGACTTGGGCTCATTTGGAGAAGAAACGGACAAGACTACGACTCTATACCAAATCTCTTAAAGAAAATGCGTACAGTGGATGGAGATTGCGTCACAATTATATGTGACGGCGTCAAGATATACAAAGGACGGCGTCAGATTTCTTACGACGACGTCAGGATACAACCGACTTAAAGAAGCCCTAGAAGATTCGGCGGGGCGGTGGTGTCAGGATTACAACGCAACGCTGTCGCGCCTGTTTTCCTATATATACAAACTCGTTTTTAGGGTTTTAAGTGTGTAACTTTTGGGAACCGAACCCTATTATTAAAAGTTGAATATAGCATCTGTTTAGGTCATTTTTAGGTTGTCAAAACCCTATTGTATCAGCCTTGAACACATATTTTAATCAAGTGAAGTCCTCTATCTTTTATCATTTAATATGTCTATGTGTTGTTTGATTATTTATTGTTGTTTGCTTCCTTTTAACATGCTAGGCTAGATCCATTAGTATTTACTTATGATTGCAAAAAATTTAGTTTGTTGATCCTTTTAATATTGCTTCTTGTGATGGATGTACGCGTTAGGCTTTAGAAAACTAGCCATAAAATATTAAATTGGCATAGATGTCTAGGAAAACGCGAGTGTGTAGAAAGGATACCATCGATAACAGTCTTCATACTACCTTACCCCTAATATGGTTGATCCCTCTTAAGTGTTTTAATGTATGTTAAAGTACTCTTTGGGCATAGTTAATAGTCTTCATACTAACTTACTTGTGCGTTGCCTTAAAGGAATATTACATAGACGGCGTTTTTGTGTAATTCGTTTATGACTAAGGAAATACTTACACAGATCATCACTAGTGTGCAATGCACTAGGATTGGAGAAAGCAAACTAGGAGGAGTAGTGCTTTTTTCATGATTATATACAAATACGTTTGTTTACCCATAGAGTTTCCACCAAAGTAGTTTAGATTTATTATTAGTTTAATTAGTTAAAACCAAACCACTTCCAAAACATGAATTTTACTTGCTTTTTATATAAAATTATAAAATACAAAAATAATCCTCTCTCAACCCTTAGACCTTTGTTATATTTTGTTCGAGCCTTCCCAACCTATTCCCCTAGAGAAAGATAACAACCCCCCGAGTCTTACCTTACTGCATTACAACGGTTAGGTACTCTGCCTAGGGAGTTGTAAAACCTGGTGTGTTTACAACGATCGCACATCAAGTTTTCAGCTCAGCTACCGGGGAATAGTTAGGTTTGACTCTTTTTATCTAGATTAGGTCTACTACATGATCCTATCAAGTGAGAATTTTATTTTTGGTTAATTAGCTTTCTTTAGTCTATCTTTTTCTTCGTTCCCTTTGTTTTAGTAAATCTCTTTCGTTGACCTCCATGGGAGATGAAAATCCTATCCGTACTCTTGGAGATCACTCCAGACCTAGCCACAAAGGCTTTCGAAACACCATTCCCCGATGGGAACAATGTGGTGCTTATGTGATCTGACACCATCCGGTTGGTGCAAAACGGATGCTCATTCCATGAACTTCGGTCTGAGGATCCAAATCAACATCTTAAGGATTTTCTAAAACTAGTAGACCCACTTGACCTTGATGTTGCAAATAGGGAAAGGACACGCCTACGTTTATTTCAATTTTTCCTTCGTGATCAAGCTAGCAATTGGCTTGAACGTCTTCCTGCATGATCCATCTCCACCTGGGAGGATCTTAATACTCGTTTCCTTGCTCAATTCTTTCCACCGGGAAGAACTACAAAACTCCAAAATGACATCATGATGTTTCAACAACATCAAGGGGAATCTTGATGTGACCTATGTAAGATATTTCGTCATGTTCAAGATCATTGACCTATAAAGGTGTCAGTTCCTTCTAAAGTTGTTACTCCTACTTTTGTTACTCATACTGTTGAGAAGCCTACTGATGGATTCCAAACTGTGGGTAAAAATAAGAAGAAGGGTAAATCTAAGTCCACTAATGTTGGTCAGGTTAGTGGTCACTCGGTAAAACAAACTGTTAGGTATGAGCCTAAGGAGACTACAAGCGTGCCAAAAAAGAGAGCTACTATTATGAGTAATACGTCTAAATCATCATATATGTTGAAGAATCAACCTTCTAAGGTTACCGCTCCTTCTATTAAGGAAGGTAATATCATTATGTCTAATTCTTATGCTGCCTTGGACGATGAAAGCGATAAAGATGTTGAAAATATGTATAATGAATCGGCTAACTTACTTCATAGTACACATACAGGTGGAAGTTCGTCTACTTTCACGGTTGCTGTTGGTTAGCTTGTTTGGATTAGTTGTTTTGTTCTAGTTTTAAATTTAAGTTGTTTCTAGAGTTGTAAGTGTTTATGGCCTGTCATAAGCACTATTTTAGGAGTTTATCATGCTTTTTAGCTTGAGGTTAATATGGTACTATAGCCACATTCCATTTCTACTTAACATTTTTGGTTTTAATATACTTTACCGGGGTAACCCTTTACCGATAAAGGTGAATCTCTTTCATAAGCATGGACTTGTTTCAAGGACATACTCCAAAAAGTCCCTCACCATGGCATCAATCTTTGGCTCTAAGTCCAAATCTTTTATGACCATGTCAATCTCGCCACAAGATGAACCATCGACCAAGCGGCTGGTGGTAAGCTTCGTGACAAAAACGATGAAGAATCTTGGGCACTATTAGAGGACCTAGCCCTCTATGACAATGAAAGTTGGAATGACCCAAAGGACTTCGCTAAACCGGTTAAGGCAATCTCTTTGCCTCAATATGTCCCGAGTACATCCGACCGTCATGTCATTGAGCTCGAAAATCAAGTCAAACGCTTGATGAACCACCATCTTGCTCCTAATCATCCGTTCAAGTGAACAAAATCACTTCTTCATGCAAGATCTATAGTGGTCCCCATGACAATCAATATTGCATGAAAAATCCCGAGCAAGCTTTTGTTAATTATGCATCCTCGCGTAATAACGAAGTAGGAGGTAAGCAGTTCACTACAAACCAAGGACCAAAAAACTTCAATGAAGCCACTAATGCTTGGAAGGATAAACCTGACTTTATTTAAGCACGAACTCAAACAATCACAAGTCTACAAGATGGCTCATTTTCCACTTATTCTTCCAGTTATCAAACAAAGTTTGAAAGGGTACTGAGTGATATTGATTCTCGTCAAGAAAGAAGACTATCTATCCTTGGGACTCAACTCAAACAACAACAAGATGCTATGATCAATAAAATCAACATTTTATGGAAGGCCATTTCAGAAAAGTTTGGTAACACACCCACTCATGACACTGCAGGAAACTCCATGGCTTGCGTGGACGCCATATCTCTTGACCACATCGAATAACAAATACACCAATAACAATGCCCAAGCAGGTGTTCAATCCACAACACCCAAATTCCAAAATGGTATACGTTAATTAGTTCGGACCTCCAAAGCTAGTAAGTGCTTAACTTACCCGAACAGGGATGTCAATCCTTATAGATCTATTTATAACACTCGCGCTTACACAAAGTAATTAACGGTTCATGATATTTGAGGCACAATGGATTATCACTACCTAGGCCTAATTGTAATTATTTAAAGGAAAGGTACTTGCGTTTAAGAGTATAAAACAAAGCAATGTATCTCACCCTGAAATTTATAAAACATTTGTAAAATAGTTAAAGCGGGGCTATAAACTCACCTTAAGTGAAAGTATCGGTTTAGAAAATCACGCAAGGGAAAATGTCACAAATGGATCCGAACGCAGCCTAATTAAATATGGGTCGACTTAGAATGATGCAAGTAAAATGAAATGATGCAATATATTTTTATGAGATTATATCACCACCTAATAGTTTGCGTTTTAGTTTTATAAGTTAAATAATGTTTAAGTCTAACTCATCATTTTCATCCGTCATTATATACTCTATTATTATTTTTAAGTAACCACTATAATAAATCTTATTTAGTTTACTAAGTAATATTTTTAAAAGTTCACGACATGTCTAAACATACTATAATATTTTTAAGGATTTTATAGATCAAACGGACTAGAAAACACCCAAAACACCTTTTAATATTCAATCAGCTCATTACTTTTATAAACATTTATGCATGAAATTTATTATATTTTTAGAAAATAGTCCGATTTTGGAAGGGCGTAACTCTTTTGTTACAATGATTCACGGGTCGTTCAAAAGCGAAGACTTAACGGAAAATCACGACCTACTATTTTCTCTTTTGAGTTTAACTCGACTCGGACCCGAAACGGGTCAAAAATATCATTTTAAAAACTGGACAGCTTTATATAAAACAGTTTTGCCGAAAAAATTACTTAACTCTTTTGACCATATCTCCTTCGTTTTAAGTCAATATTTAAATTTATACTCCGTTTTTATTTTTACTTTTGAGTAAAAGTTTTCGTTTTACTATTTAGCCGATTAGTAATTCTTCGTTTCTATTTAAACTTAAACCGTGTTTAGAATTAATATTCGTCTTTGTGCCCTACGTAATTTAATTTTTCAGAAAAGTATCCCGAATGACGTTGTTCTATTTTTATTCTAATCGTTTTTGCTTCGTGGTTCCGCCTTAACTCTCGGAATATTTTTCGCTAATACCCGTTAGCCTTAAAATTACCCACCTATCTTAAAATTTGTACAAGATTTATCAATAATCCCTTCCCAACTCACCCATAGTGGGGCGGCACAAAGGATCCACATGGGTTCACCATGTGGCATCCTCCTCTCTTGCATGTGTTGCATGCCTTAACCCACCAAAACTACCAACAATGAGATCATTTCTCATAACTCCATTGATAAAAACTTCTCCTCCCCTTTGTTCTCTCTAGTCTTGCCGTCCATCACCACCCCCCACACACCACTTTCCTATAAAAAATTTACCACTAAATTCTACACTAGTTTAAACCTTCCATGTTTGTATAGCTACCTTGATATTTAAACACCATTAAGACCATCTTTTATTGAAGTTTAGGGGCTGAAGCATTGGGTTTAATAGAGTAGGAGTTTCTTGAAGTTGTGATGATGTTGTAAGTGTATTATAGTGGTTTTTGTTGTTGTTGAAGTTACTTGTTTTGGTTTGGTTGTTGGAAGTTCTTGCAAGATTAATTCTAGGATTGAAAGTGGTTATTAGTTTGGGTAAAAATGAAGATATAAGAGCTGATATTTTAAGTTGGTTTGGGTTTTTAGTTGTGTGTTGTTGGGTTGAAATTTTAGCAAAAAAGGAAGGGAATTTGTTGTATTTTTTACTAGTTTTGTTCATCTTGTAAGCTTCTATTTTTGTCTCTCCAATTTTTCCTCTTTTGTAAATGTTTTTTATAATGTATATTTTCTAAATAACATGTATGTTTAATGTTTGTAAGAGTGTAGAATGAAGTGGTATGGCATTGAATCAATTTTTGGTAAAATAAAAATAGTGTTTAGATTGGTTTTGTAAAGAGTTTATGGGACTGTTTTTAGACCAGTAGCAAAATGGGTTAATTACGAATTATTTTTAGTCATAAGTCACCTGGGAAAATTGATAGAAATATAGATAGATGTTTAAGGTATATGTGACGATTTGGATGGGTCTATAACTCCTCTGGATGAGCGAGTTCTTGTCATTTTACTAAAAGTAGTCAAATCTGGCATATTGTTGGAAAAGGAGCATAACTCCATATTTTTTATAAAATTTTTAAAATTAAAAGATGCTACCTCTAGAAGACAATTAGGGATATCACCTCCTACCGACCTCGCATCAATAGCCTTTATAGATTTTGATTTATGGCCGTTTTCGTGGAGAGGTGAAGAATCTGGAATAATAATATGTTTTGTGTAACCAAGTGTAAATTGGTCTTTTCACATGGTTCTAGGATTTTAAAAATATGAGGCCTCACCTATTGAAATCGATCAAAATCCACTTTCCGTAGCGAAAAGCCTCGTATTTTTATCCAATTTACAAATGAGGAAATTAGAGACTGTAATGTTTGGGGTAAATTTCAAAATTTGAGATTTTGTATTATTTTCAAAACATGAAATGGAAGTATATTCTGTAAACAACTAGGATGATAAAGAGTGAAAATGGTCACGTGTCTTAATACATATAAGATCAAGATAGACATCAAAATTTAGGTAAACTTTACTTTGAAAAATCTTAGTGTAATGCCATGCTCATTTTGGAAACACTTATGATAAACACTCATTTATTTGTACGTATTGGATACTATTTCATTATTCTAAATTTATGCCGTATCTTTTAGGTGGTACTTAGAGGTTTTTTCTTGTCCGACGATCTTATTATTTTCTGATCTCATTTGCTTAAGGTGAGTTTATAGCCTCACCTTTACTATTTAAATGCTTTATAAACCCCCGCAAGGGAGATACATGCTAGTTTTGCAAAAATTGAACACAGGTGATTTATTTGGTATGCTTGACCCGAATGCGTGATTATTGACATTGAGTACCTTTTTGCCGAAAAGTCTCTAATTTCATGAACCGTTAATTACCTTTCATGGTAAACGCTAGTACAAGTGAGTAGATATATTGAGACTGATAATCCCCGCCCGGGTAAGTAACATCGGATAACCATGTCAAACGGGCGCATTGTATTGAAATAAGGTATATGACAATAAAATACCTTCTGATGGGCAAATTTTTATCTGCGATAACGTTCGGTGTCATGAGCTCGATGCAATAGAATTATTACATTACTTGTAAGTGTTACAATGTCGCTCAATGAACTATACTTGTGTTCTACATTAATTTCTTATAAACTCTATGGATTCACTCAATATTATTTTTGACTTTTTAGCATGTTTTATCTCAGGTTCATAAGATTCATGCTCATGCTTATTTGCTTGGATGGGAGGATTGCGCGGATATCAAAATTTAAAGACTATGATTATTTTTCGCATTCGATGAAAATTTCATCTAAACTTTATGTTTTTTCAAAACACTGGTGGTATTCTTAAAAACCGTTTGGGACCTGTTTGTAAGCTCTGATATTTTGATGTGTCGAATGCGAAAACTTATTTTTAAAACATCTTTTTTAAGGTCATTTTCTGTAACTTGTACTTTGTGACTATGACGTAGCACCCCATGTTGTATTCCGCTGGGTTATGAATTTGGGGGTGTTACATCAATTTTTGCGTTCTTTATATCCACGGAATTGTATGAAGGTGTACTATCATATTTTTAAGGCCTCAACTACTCAAGATCAAATTTAGCCGAAAACTAAGGTATTAAATATGGACATCAACATATTTATTTCTATTCTATCTCTTAAATTCACCCACAAATTGCAACTCCATACTAACCTAATCCCTTCCACCAATTTTCATTACTTTTCATCACAACAACAAATCTACACTAACCTAGTCCCTTCCACCAATTTATTACAAATAATTATAAATTATAAAAACAAGGATGACATCTACACTTTACCAGATCAAGCTTATTTTTAACCATCTTTAATAACAAAGCTAAGTTTTTAACAAGTAATTTATTTAGTGACAAAATAAGTTGTACACATATATGAGTATATTTTTTTATTAAGTCATTTTACACTCTTTACAAGTTTACATATAGAAAGTTCACATGTTTCTTGTAAACAATCTGTAAAAAAACTAGTGGTGATATAAAATTGTAATGTGATGATTATACAAAATATGAAAATGAAAAATATGAAATGAGAATGATGAACCTTAGAAGATGTAATGATGAGATTAACTAGATTGACACCTAAATAAAACCCCAAGTTGTTTGATTATCACTACAACCCTTAAATCTTCTTGGAATGCACTTGAAAGATATCAAAAACTTCCTTGTTCTTGCCTTCTGGTGGTCGGCCGAATATAAGAGAGAAAGGAGAAGAGAAGTTTTTTTTTGCTTAGTGAAATGTGTATGAAAATGTCTCTAGTTTACTTGTATTTATAATGCTAATCAAGGTAAACTTTAAAGTGGCTTTAAGAGCATCTTAAGAGAATCACACAAATTAGGCATGGTTAATAAGGAAGGCCGGTTTTAAGGAGTGAATAAAGATTTAGGTTGGGTATTAAGAGTGTTCTTGAATCACATTTATGCATAAGTAAGAGTTTAACATGAAAATGGTAAGGTTCAAGTATCCAAAATGTTTCATTTACCTCATATAGAGGGGGGAGGAGGGCCGACGGCTAGGACAAAAAGAGGGGGAAAACCATTTAATTTTTGATATCTTGTATTTATACATAAGTGTACGTATTTATTTACTAAGATGGTAGTGTATAATGCATGCATGCATGCACTAATCGGTAAACTTGAGCGTTTACGTAAAACTTTCAAAATAAATTACGTAGACTTATAAATTATATCTATAAAGGTCATATAACATATATTTGATGTAAAGTTATATTTATTTAATGTCGGTTTACGTTTAAAGTTGTTTTTCAATTTACGCGGTTTAACTTAACGGTTACACGTAAAAGTAAACATGTAAAGGTTCAAAGCAATAGTTTTGATATATTGACGTATAAATGACCTGGAAAATTATGAGTTGTAATAGTCTCCCCATGTTAAAAGAATTTCGTCCCGAAATTCAGTTTGAGTTGACTTTCGAAGTGGTGTTGACAAAGAGGTGTGGATATTTACTTCTGAATTGGTCTTCACGCTCCCATGTGAACTCTAGACCTCTCCTAGAGTTCCATCGAACCTTGATAATGGGTATACGGTTATGCTTCAATCGTTTGACCCCTCAGTCCATAATCTCCATGGGCTCTTCAACAAAATGAAGCTTGTCATAAACTTGGACCTCATCCAACGGTAACTAACGATTCATCAGACAAATACTTCTTCAGGTTAGACACGTGAAACGTGCTACGAACTTTGCTTAATTGTCAAGGAAGTTCGAGTCTATAAGTAACAGTTCCAACCTTGTCTAGAATCTTGAAAGGTCCAATATACATCGGGTTCAGATTTCCTTGTTTTCCAAAACAGATAACCCCTTTCTATGGCGAAACCTTTAACATGACCTCGTCACCTTCTTGAAATTCTAGAGGTTTATGTCTCACATCAGCGTAACTCTTCTGACGATCACGCACGGCTTAGATTTTACGTTTGATCTGAATGATTTTCTTAGTGGTCTCATGGATGATTTCTGAACCAGTGAGTTGGCTATCTCTAACTTCAGCCTAACAAACTGGCGATCGACACTTACGTCCATAGAGTGCCTCAAATATAGCAGCCTTAATGCTAGTATGATAACTATTATTGTAAGAGAACTCCACTAACGATAAATGCTTATCACAACCATTACCAAAGTCTATTACGAAAGCGCGTAACATGTCTTTAAGAGTCTGAATCATCCTTTTGCTTTGTCTATCAGTCTGTGGATGGTAAGGAGTACTCATATTCCAACCGAGTACCCAAAGCCTTCTGAAGCGATTGCCAGAAACATGATGTAAATCTGCTATCACGGTCAGAGATGATAGAGAGCAGCACTCTATGCCTCAAGACCACTTGTTTCAAGTAGAGCCTCGTCAGTCTCTCTATCGTGTCAGTTTCCTTCATAGGCAAGAAGTGTACAGATTTGGTGAGACGATCGATGATTACCTAAATCGTATCATATCCATTTGATGTATTAGGCAGCTTCGTGATAAAGTCCATGGTGATCTTCTCCCACTTCCATTGGGGTATCTCTAGTTGTACCAATAAACCAAATGGTTTCTGATATTCAGCTTTAACCTTTAAACATGTTAGACACTTGCTAACATAAGTGGCGATTTCTGTCTTCATATTAGGCAACCAATACAACTCTTCAAGTTATGATACTTCTTGTCGGAACCTAGATAAATAGAATACCTTAACTTATACGACTCGTGCATAATCAGATCCCTCAATACTCCAAGAAGTGGTAACCAACTTTGCTTCTTAATACAGAGAGTCCCATCGGGATGAGTCTCAAACGCCTTGCTCATACCATGAAGATTTTCTTCCTTGACATTTTCTTCCTTCATTGCCTTGGCTTGAGCGTTAAAAATCTGAACTGGAAGGTTTAGACCAATAGTCATAACTAAGGCTCGAACTCGTAGTGGCTTAATATGATCTTTTTGACTTAAAGCATCCGCCCCTACGTTTGCCTTTCCCAGGTGATAATGAATTACACAATCATAATCACTCAGTAACTCCAACCATCGACGTTGCCTCATGTTCAACTCCTTTTGATTAAGTATGTGTTGCAAACTTTTATGATCAGTGAACATGGTACACATCGTTCCATATAAGTAGTGCCACAAAATCTTTAGAGCGAACACTACAACTCCTAACTCCAGATTGTAAATCGTGTAATTCTTCTCATGGATCTTGAGTTAACGGGATACATAAGCTATCACTTTCTCTCTTTGCATCAACACATCACCAAAACCTTTATGTGAAGCGTCGCAATCAACTACAAAGTTCTCAGTCCCTTCTAGCAAAGCCAAAATCGGCGCGCTACATAATTTTTGATTTATTAATTAGATAGCCTCTTCTTCTTTGTCTCCCCATTCAAACTTCACAACCTTATGAGTCAGTTTAGTCATAGGCTTGGCAATCTTTGAAAATCCTTCAATAAATAGTCGGTAATAACCAGCAAGACCTAAGAATTGGCGAATCTCCGTTGGAGTCTTAGGGGATGCCCAATCTTTAATGGACTCGATCTTGGCTGGGTCCACATAAATGCCTTCAATATCAATCAAGTGACTGAGAAATTGTACTTTCAAAATCCAAATTCGCACTTTAAAATTTTTGCATACAACTCCTCCTTCTTAAGTAATCCTAAAATTAACTTAAGGTGCTCTTCATGCTCTTGCTTGCTCTTTGAGTAGATCAAAATATCGTCAATGAAAACAATCATGAACTTGTCTAAATATGGCTTGCACACTCGATTCATGAGGTCCATGAAAACTGCTGGCGTGTTGGTCAAACCAAATGGCATAACTTGAAACTCGAAATGACCGTAGTGAGTTCTGAACACGGTCTTTGGAATATCTTCCTCATGAACTCTGAGTTGGTGATAACCGGACCTCAGATCGATCTTTGAGTAGACACTCGATCCTTGTAATTGATCAAACAGGTCGTCAATTCTTGGAAGCCCATTATCCGTTATCCGCTTCTAACCGAAGCTCCCCAAGAACAACATCACAATATAGCGCAATCAAAACCAACATCGATAGATTTTAATATTTGATACATTGTTTTTCAAAGAAAAATAATAATACAAGTGTCACATCAAAAGCTACCAGCCGAGTACTAACTCGATACTTGGCATACTACAATAAGCTACAATGATATGAAATATATATCTCCTCTTCCTGGCATCTTTAAGTCTCTTAACTCGGGCCTCTAACCCAGTCTCTCTGACATCTCGGCCAATGATGTCTCTCTGAAGTGCATCGATCTGGATCTCTGCTGCAGCAAATCTAGTCGTCAAAGACACGACCTCTCTCTCTAGAGTCTCAATCCTCTCTGAAGTAGTGAACCTCTTGCAAGGTGGCAATAACTCAACAGACACAAAATGTAGAGAAGGTGCTGGTGAAGCTGGAGCGAGTAACTCTTTATACTCTTGGGAGGTGATCCTGTAGATGATGATGGTGAAGATCAGGGCCTCTTACGGGATGGTCCCGAACGACCAGGTGACTGTGGTGGTGAATATGGATATGCAGCAACCTAAGTGTCAACACGTGCAAGAATAGATGGTGGTAGAGGAGGTTGGGGTCGAACCGACTTTCTCAGCGTCTAAACCGTACGTGTCCCGAGGGAGAAAGTCCTGAACAGGGTACGTACAGGTGGCTCTTGTCCCGGCGGAATCACGAGAGCAGGGAAAATAGGTGATGTCTGAGGGTAAAAAGTGGGTAAAGGCGGGATAGGTTGCTCATCAGTATTTGAAGCAGCATCGGTATACCCGTCTTCTGAGGGATTGTCCTCAGAAAACTCTGACCCTCCGTAGTAACCAGCAGTATCAGGTGAACCTAGTGGCTCATCATTAGGGTTTGAAGCTGCAGAAATAGCTAGTGATGCGTGATCTATGAACGGCTCTGAATCAAACGATGGCTCAATGGAATCATGGTCAGATGTAACCGGTGACTCAGGCTCCTTGAAGGGCTCAGACTCTAAATCAATGGCTGGTGCAAGTTAGGGTAAGGCAGCAGACGAAACGGATGATCCCATATTATCAGCTAAACTCTCGGCTAAAGATTCATACGAAATGGTAGAACGATACATACTATGACAACCAAGGGTTTATATAAATAATTTTATATAAGGAAAGTGTAGAGATATACTTAAGGAAAAATAAACACAATTATAAGTCATGTAGGCAAGTAATATGTATGCATATGAAAAAGTTTTATGTGATGCAATATTTATGAAAACGGTTATAGTCTAGGTAAGATATGCAACCAAGTTCTCTATAACCCTGGCTCTAGATACCAATCTGTAACACCCCTAAACCATGGGAGTTACTTTATAATACACAAGCACAAGATACAAGAGAATGACCTCTAAATGAGTCGTTTGATAAAATAACTTTGTTGTTTCTGTTACATGTCATGTTTGCATAATAGATATCATACGAAAGTGAAAGAATAGAGAAGAGGAGCTAGAGAGTATTTTTTTGATCATTTTCAAAGTTTTCATTCAAAAAATGAAAATAGAAATGGGAAGGAGAAGTGAATTACAAAATGTAAAGACTTGTATAAGTACCCCTCCTAGATGGGTATTTATACTTATTGCTAACCCTATTCTATTTTTCTAACTATAGTCAAACCCTGGTCAACTTTACTTAACTTTGACCAAGATAGACTTTATAACATTATAATTACTAATAAAACTATAAAACTAAACAAAACTATACAAAGACCAATTCATCTAATAATAAACCCTTTTCTTAAACCTAACAATCTCCCCCTAAGGGTTGATTATTACAGATGCTTCATCATCGGTAGAATTGGTCTTCCATTCACAAAATATTCCCATCTTCTCATCTGCTCTCGGTGACTTAGACGCTTAGTAAATTCTCTTTCAAACACTCTCATTATGTCACGATCTAGTTCACCTAGCAGAGGTGGTTTCTTCCATGGTTCAAATTGAAAGATCTTGAGCTTTACTTCTTTTAAAACCTTTTATAGTGTGGCATCATAAAACTTCATAATCTTCACCAAGTACATAACCCGTTTCTTATCTTTGTTGTTCAAGTAAATCAAACCCGTAGTTAGCTTGTCAATTATTGAGTACGGTTCATGTGCTTCAATACCAGGAAATGTTAATGTTGGTGCGGTTAAATTGACCTTGACTTGGTAACTCTCTATTCCCAAATGGAAATCATGAACTCTCTACCAGATCACAAGACTTCTGATGAACGTTATTAATGAATTCATCAACTTGGTTTCACGATAGTTGACATTCTTGTTCTGGCAAAGATAATACAAGTCTTCAATGTCATTTTTGTTCAGATACTTGAAGTGAGCTTCAGAAAAACTATATGGCTTATCATTTTCTCTCATCACAATTATTTGTTCCATGAAGTCCAAACCATATGGTTAATCAGTAGTGATTCCGAAAACTTTTGTAATCTTGTGATTAGAAAAATAGTCTTCTAGATTGTCTCTGACTCTTCTTTGATTTTGCTTGTATACTCTTTTATGCAATGAATCATTCCAATGTTGAATTGTCAACCGTGCGTCTTCATTAAAATTGTTGAATTATTTATGAACCCAATGATTCATCTTTTCTTTTAGACCAGCTTCTGGAAATCATTCTGCGTGTATCTTGTGGAGCGAAAGAATATACTTCTTCTCCTCAGTATCTCCATTCTTTAGAAAGAATAGATCTTTGTTATACAAATACCTTAGAGGTTCATTTAGATTCCTTTGTGGTCTAAAGAATACAAGAGGTCTTAGTATTGGTCGTCTTATGTCCTCTTGTCTGCTTTCCCAAACTTTTTGATTTTCCATAAAGTTTGTTACTTGTTCCAAATGGTAGGCATACTCTTCAGTATTCTTGAACTGATTACTCAACATATCATTCAGTGTAGCCTCCATTATTGCACGATCAAAGATAGTTGGAACACGCTTATCAACATTTTGAAATTATGTGATTAGCTCAGGTGTTTCATCTTCAGGAATCACCTCATCTTCGTCAATAATTGTTTCCTCTACCCACGCATCCCATTCATGTTGTTGATGTTGTTGCTTGGATACATAAGTTGTGGAATCTTTGACTAATCGTTTCGACGAAGAACCCCTTACAAACTTTAAACTCTTAGAATTCTTTTGTCTTTTCACTCTTTTCTCCCCCTCGGGAGGAGCATCATCGTCTTGATGGTCATCATGTATTTATGAGTGAAATTCATCATCCCTGCAAGAAGTATTAGAAGTGGAAGACTTTATAAACTTACGTTTCAGTACATCCCACAATGCTGAATCATTAGCTTGATCTTGAGGATTTGACTTCATCTTTAAATACAGTTGTTGTTGAAGATCAGTTGATGAAGTTGTTTCAGTTGATGTGATTGTGGTAGAATGAACTTGAATAACATTGTTTTGTACATAATTCTTGAAAAGTTCTTCTATGATCTGGGGTGCATATGAATTGAATTATTTAGAAATAAGATCAGGTACTTCAGATCGGAAAGCATCACCATCTTCAATAATAGTTTCAACTATACATGGTTTCAAGTTGTTTTCAATCAAGTCTTCTGTATCTCTTTCAGCAAGTTGTGGTACAATTTCATGAAAAACTTGATCGACTTTCTTATGAACTTTCTAGAATTTGTTAGTTGTCACACATTTCGTTCCATATCCTTGATCATATATCCTTGATGCCTGCACATCCTGCGAAGCGCACTTGGAAGATGACTGTACTTGCTGGAAATGCGTCTTTGCTTGTGTGGATCTTTAGATGTAGTAGGAGTTGAAAGTGATATAGTATCCGTCAATTCCTGAACAATATTCTTATCCGAAGATAAGTTTATCCTAGGGGATCTAGGTATTTTGGGAATTGGTGTCTGCATCTTCTTAGTCCTAATCTCTAAACTACACATCTCATTACCTTCCTTCTCATCTACCTTCTCTTCTTCTTTATCATCATCATCATCAAAATGTTCTGGATTCTCCTTATGACTCCCGGGCTCTAACCTATTATCGGAGTCATCAAAATCATCATATGATTGCTCATCTTTTTCACCTTCACCCACCTGCTTTTGTCTAATAGTAATTTTCAATGATTTTTGTGGTGAACTTGATTCTCTAACACTTTGCTTCATCTGCTTCCCCTAAGGACTAGCAGTAGTAAAGGTAGGTGTCCTATGGGCTCTAGGTGTAGACCTATGTGTTCCTTGGATAGAAACAACCGGTTACGATTAGTTCATTGGAACGGCTACATTAACAAACATCGTTTCATACTCCTTAAAGTTAGTAGTGGCACGGATCTCCTTAGTTAAAAAAGCATCCGAAATCAGCATCCATATTCCTTGTAGTGTAAACACTCACTAACGGAATATCATCTTTAATAGAATGATAATCCTCTTCGATCCTTGGAGGAATGGATGGAAATTTCTTCATCAAATAAGCAATTATGAGCTTTGTGAAATGAGGGTACTGGATGACATTCTTCTTTTGAGATACACAATTTATGAAATCCCACCATATAAGAGCAGCATAATCCACATTTGTATGATTAACCACAACGTGAAAGAGTTGTAGAATATTGATCTTTGTCTGATCATGTCATGATGTTCTTGTAGTCAAGCATCGGTTGAACACTTTGAACATTGTCCGCCATAGTTAAGCAAGAAACTTTTTATAGAAAGCACTCACTTTGTCAACAACACCGTGATAGCCAACTCTGTTCATGAAAGATTCAATAATATCAATATTAGTTGGTATGACAAATGGAATTTTAGGAGTTTCCACAGGCAGTTGAAGAGTATTACATAACATATCAACAGTGTAAACTATCTCTTGACTATCCAGCTTAAAGATGACATTGTCCTCTGTATCAGGCATCTTGATCACTGTCTTCCAGAATTGTTGTAGATACACGGCTGGAACATCAGCAGTAGCAGTTAGAGCATAGCTCAATGGATGATCAAATAAGATTTTCCCAACAATCTTGCATTCCGGTGAGCATGAAATACTTTGAAGCACAGCATAATTGTTGCATCTCCCAATGCCTTGGAATCTGGGGACAAGTTGAGCAGCTGTAATGATTTGTTGAGCCATGTGGAAAACTGTATAATGACATGAAGTGATTAGTGAAATGAGATCAAGTTTATGTAATACACATTTATATAACATTTTTGTCTTTTTCCACTCTGTCTGTTTTTATATGCTCTGGCAATTCTTTTTGAGCATATTCTGATCATTTTCTTTCTCATGTGACAATTCTTTCTTTTTTGGGCACATGCCATACGTTTTATTCGTCTTTTTCTTTTAATCTTATTTTGTAGCCTACATTTCATTAAGAATACATTGATTTTGCATTTTTTCCCCCCCCCCGCGTATGGATTCCATCTCTCTTTTAATTTTGAATTTCCTCACCAAAAAGCATTTGTGAAATGATACTCTTTCAAGAATAATAAGGATATACTCTGATTTAAAAAAATATCAACTTGGCAAAAACACAAGTTGTGACAATCATTGATGGTTTAAAGAAATTATAAAGATATAACTTTGATATTCTAAAAAATACTTTTAAGCAAAAGAGTACCACTTTGTGACTCAAAGATACAACTTTTTGATAGAAATTGAGATGACTTTTTCAAAAATTACAAATTTTCCAAAGATTTTTGAAAACAATGATTATACAACCAAACTAATGTAACAATAATTGGATAGCCACTAAGCCAATCACTCCTCATTCTGTTCAATGCTATAAACGGTCGAAACCAAACATCACTTAGACCATTTACCCAATTACGTATAATAGAAATTCATAAATCACTTTTAACGGTTTTTGAAATAATCTTTTCAAAACTTTGAACTTTTCCTTTTTGTTATCAATTAGCAACTTAAGAATCACAAATAGTAATGCAACAACAAGAAATATATCATTACACATTTTCATATATTATTGAATCATTTACCACTGAGTTTGAAAAAGAATAGGTTAATCAAACATATTCTTAAAACCGATAAACTGATGGGTCTTGTAGATTGCTTCCTCCTCATCCGAAATTTTAGTGAAACGATTAAAACCGACAGAATCTTACATCAAATGACCCATTTAACAATAGTAAGATATGATTTATAACAAAAATTATCATTTGTTTTCGTAAGATGCCATTTTGTTTAACAATTAAGCCCATTTGAGTATCCATAAAAAAATTTAGCCCATTAATATTCTTTTCCAAAACTCAAGCTAAAAAGCCCATTTTGACTTACGAAACCCATTTATTTGCCCAAAATATCATTTACGAAACCAACCAATTTCGTCCATTACTGTTTACGAAACCATTTTTATAAGGCCAAACAAAACCGAAACTTGAAACCATTACTTTTGTAAACATAATTATCAAAGAAAAATGATGAACAGAAAGATTTGTTTAGATTTTCAGCTTATTTGATCATTTATTCAACAGTTTAAGACTGTTCTTATGTCTGAAAGTAACACTATTAAGATTATGAAACCTCATGATCTAAGTCCATAAATGATATTTTCAGTGATCAATCCACTCCAATCATATTACAAGACATATATCAATGTTTTGCCTCCATTACTTTCATGTTTCAATCACTTTTCATTTTTTATGAAACCCTAGATCTATACGAAACCTATATTAACAATTAATAACAGCAGATAATCACAAAGAAATCAACATAGATAACGTTTTCTTACGTTTTTCTATCACAGAGAATTGATGAAATAATTTGGATCGTTTTTTCTAAGTTACAAAAGCTCAAACTGTGCAAAGGATTTACGAAACCTTTTATGTGTGTTTTACGAAAGTGATAAGGTTACGTATGAAAACTGTTACTTTTATACTTTCAAAAATAACTTTGCAATTTTGACATTTTCAGTCCCTCAAGTTACTTTCATAAACCTTTTTAGTCCATACGAAACTATCTTTTGATTTTGACATTGTCAGTCATTCTTCTTTCTTTCATGAACAATAACTTTCTTTACGAAAATGTCTTTTGCATTTGACATTCTCAGTCCCTTAAGTTACTTTCGTAAACTTTTAATACCCAAAAAAATTTCATAACTCCCCCTTGGAGTTAGACCTATTTTTCACAACAAACCTTTTTGAATTATTTTGTAGTTAAGATCCCGTTTTTCTTTAAAACAATTTATAACTCCCCCTTGAACAAATATCCATTTGAATTTCTTTCTGTTTGATAAAATTTTGATCAATCAAGGAGTTATTTTTGCTTTTGAGAACACATTTTTATTTTCTGATGATGATTTGACTAAAAACATTTTATAACTCCCCCTTAATTAGATATCTAATTAAAGAACTTATCGAGAGATAGTTAATTTTGCAGTTTTGAACATTCTTGAGAAGATTTTTTGAAAATTTAAGAATTTCATAACTCCCTCTCGAATAAATGTCTAATTAAAGAACTTATTCCAGAGATTGTTACTTATTGCAATTATTCCACACTTGAATTTTTCAAAATTGATGAGTTTTAAAAGATGTTTTTCAAGAAATCCTTGTTTTGTGAATAGATTATGATTACAAACCACATATTTTAGCAGTGAAAGATCATTTATGAATGATTTACTCCCCCTTAGTTCATGATACATTAATTTTGCATTTAAAGAACCACTTTTGAAAAATACAATATCATGAGACTGATAAAAAACAGAGAACATATGTGTTTGTAATTTTAAGTTAAAATTTTGTTTTTGAATGTTTTAGTTTTTCAAATTTTTATTTATTTTTCATTTTTGAAAAAGAAAATAATATTTTTTGTTTTAAATTTTTTAACTTTTATTTTGTTTTTGAAATTTATTTACAAAATGTTTTGATGTATGATCTTTTATTCAAGAAGACAACTTTGCCAGACGTTCCAACTCAATTGAAGCATACATCGCATACCAATCACGTGAACTAAATACTCAAACCTTTCTTTTATAATGGATTTTGCAAAAAGATCAGCAAGTTGACATTCCATCCCGACAAAGTAAAGTTCAATGGTACCTTTTTCAACATGCTCCTTGATAAGGTGATAACGGGTGTTAATGTGTTTTGTACGTGAATGTTGTACTGGATTGCAAGATATGGCAATTGCACTCTTTGAATCACAGTACATTGGAATCTTGTTGTACCGAAATCCATAATCTAGCAATTGCATCCGCATCCAAATGACTTGAGCACAACATGCATATAAGGATACGTACTCAGCTTTCGCAGTTGACATTGTTGTACAATCTTGCTTCTTAGACAACCAACGGACTAGCTTATCTCCTAGAAATTAAATGCCTCCTGATGTGCTTTTACAATCATCATTACACCCTGCATGGTCTGCATATGAATAGGCAATTAGCTCAAACCCAGAGTCCTTTAAATACCATAGACCCATATTAATGGTTTGTCTTAGGTATCGAAAGATCCGTTTAACCTCTTTGAGGTGTTTTTCGGTTGGGCGTGCCTGATAACGCGCACATACGAATGTCGCAAAGGTAATGTCTGGTCGACTAGCAGTGAGATACATGAGTCCCCCAATCATACTACGATATTTAGTTTGATCAACTTGGGTACCCTGTAAGTCTGCGTCTAGTTTGGACGTAGCCATTGGTGTTCTAATGGTATCACATTTTTTCCATCCCATGTTTTTTAAGAAGATCTATAGTATATTGTGATTGACATATAAAGATTCCCCGAGGAGATTGATGAACCTGAAGTCTAAGAAAGAACTTCTTTTTGCAATCATTGACAATTTCAAAAATTTCTTTCGAGGTTTTTCACATCTTTTTGCAAAACTGTTTTAGTTACCCAAAAAAAATTATGTCATCGACATAGATTTGAACTAAAAATGTCATCCCGTGTCTCCTTGTGAAACAATGTCGGTTCGACAATACTCTTTTGTGAAATGTGTGTGATGTTCGATTAAAATTGAGAAAAACTTGTCATACTAGGGCCTCTCGGGCTTGTTTGAGACCATATAGAGCTTACTTAGATGATAAACATTATGGGAAACTCTTGGGTCTACAAAACCATCTGGTTGGCGAACAAAAACATCCTCTTTTAGTGGTCGGTTCAGGAATGTTGTTTTAACATCCATCTGAAAAATAGGAAAGTTCTTGTGTGCCGCATAAGCCATAAAGTTTCTGACAGCTTCAAGTCTAGCAACTGGTGCAAACGACTCCTCGAAATCTATTCCTTCTTCTTGGACGTTATCACTCCTTGGCTACCAAAATAGACTTGTCTTAATAAACCGTTTTTCGGTTTTTTTCAGAATCAGTATTATTTTTCAAATCCATTTATACTGCGATTATGTTCTACCAACAGGACAATTCAACAAGCTCAAACATTCAAGGAGTTAGACTGGTTTAGCTCATCTTGCATGGATTCAATTCAGCTGTGATTAAAAATAGAAGCATAGCTTCCTTTGATATTCTTTGGTTTAATTGTACTGACGTGAGTGCATACATGCAATTTTTTGCATGTAGGTTTGTAAGCATTTTTCTTGTCATTACAGGGTTTTGAGGGTTCACCATATTACTTGTTCGAGTGGATATTCTTAGTCTATCTATCGTTGTTATCTAGCGATTTGTTGGTGAAATTGATGCATATTTGATGGATCTGATTTTTTTTTTTTTATGGTGGGGAAGAGGACTCTGTAACTTCGATTTCAGGAGTTGTGTGCATATGTGATACATGTTTCCATCAAATATCAAACCACCATATTCATGAACAAATTCATCGGCAACTTCATTCATTACTGGAGAGTTTGGTGCATTAGCAATTTGTTCATCTGATGAAGATACGATTGGAGGAGCATCATCTTGATCAACAATGATTGATGAGGATGAAGAAGTGTGGTTATTATCAGTAGTATTTGTAGCGGAATCATCAGACACTTCATGTGAACTCGTCGAATAGTATTCTTCGAACAGAGGACCAAAAAAATTATCCAAGTCAGATTTGGAAGGTATTGATTGTGAATCTTCTGATAAATTAGTGAAATTTGTATAGTTTATTCCAGGTTCTAAATTGTTGCATTTAGAAGCCATAGCTGTGAGTTCATCAAACTTGACATGGATTGTTTCCATTATCTTCTGAGTTTTGTGGTCTGTAATACTACAAATCCTCCTGATGTACTCAGAAATAAACCAATAAAGTTACCATTTCAGCCTTCGGTTTCATCTTCCCAAGATCATCACGATCATTTGTTGGATAACAAAGAGATCCAAACACATGAAAGTATTAAACATTAGGTTTTCTGCCATGAATCAGCTCATAAGGAGTTTTATTGTATCGAGTGTGTACAATAGAGCGATTCTGGGTAAAGCAAGCAGTAGCAATAGCTTCGGCCCATAAAAATTCTGGTGCTTTCGAAAAGATAAGCATTGTTCGAGCGGCCTCTACTAGTGTACGATTAGTGGGCTTTCAACAACACATTTTGTGAGGCGTTCTAGGCGATTGGACGTTTTATGAAAAAATGCTAACTTTACATAAAAAGACCGTAATTTCTTGTTGATGACATCAAATATCGTCACTTTATTATATCATTTATCCCATCTGTTTTGCCTACTTTTATATAATTATTGCATTATTTAGTACTTAATTGCTTTAAAGTTGATAAATGCAGTAATTCAGGAGCGTTTTGTGAAGACGAGCTAAAAGGCGCATAAATGGAGCTAAACAAATGACCATTTGAACATTGCTGAATTTCACCATTATGCCGTATCCAATAAAGAGATATGGCGTATGTGCGACCAGACTTTACAAGAAACGTTTTCTCGTTTTGTCCCAATTCCATCACGGCGTATTCACTCTGTTCTACTTACGCCGTATCCAATGAAGATACTTTCGAAGATAAGTAAATCAAGTAATTAGGATTGATATCAGAGATTTATTACGAACGTCTAGGGCGCACTCTAGAATCCAGCCCAATACGCCATATCGACCTTGCTGGATACGGCGTATCAAGTATTTTTCAGCAACTATAAAATAGAAGAACTCAAAGAGTTTTCAGTGTGCAATATCATATTCTTTATACCATACTCATTAAAGACGAATTTTAGAAGAGAAGATCAGCCACCAAGGTCAAGCATTGATCACGAATCCATAGAAGACATCGTGTAATTTTTACTCTCTTAATCGTTCGATTTTCATTGTTTGATTACGCTTGTATAATTACAATGGTTGTGGGCTAATACCCTCGGGTATTAGCCATCTTAATGAAAGTTTAATGTTTGGTTTGTTTTAAAATCGATTTCTTAATTTATCGTTGATTGTTTAATTATGTTTATCACCTCATACTTATTTATGTGTTTGAATATGCGACCTATCATTCAACTGGATCTAGTGATACGGACCAAGTAATCTAGATACCGGGATAGCTCTCCATATCGTGTTTTATATTACTGGACCAATAGGATCACAAATAACGTTCTGTCTTTGTCTTTGAATTATGAGCTTAGTTGGACCGGTAGGTGACCCGTTTATGTTTCAGCAATCATGCTCTTAATTAACTGATAAAGATTGGAATAGTGGACTACCAGTATATGAAACACCGTCAAACAATAAGTGGGTAAAGTCCCGTTGGGCTAGGGTTTTAACAGGATCACCACTGCTTTGATTCCCTAAGATAGATTATAATTAAACTAAAGGATGCTTTATGCGGATGCGTTAATTGTGACAGGATTAATCATGTCTAGGTCTTAGGATGATGTCCCGCCTAAGTCTTAAGAATGATATGCCGCTTCGAGATAAGTAAATCATTGCACTAAAACAAACAAACCGACATTGAACTGGATTTAATATGGCTAATACAGTTTTCTATCATTTGGCTTGTACCGCTTTTCTATCTTCTGATTTTCTTCTTTAGTGTTTATTGTCTATTGAATTGGTATTTGTCTCCACCAAACCTGTGCCAGTCTCTCAGGCTGAAAACCCCCATATCATTAGACAACGTATATAGCATAGGTTTAACCAGTAAATAGACTAATTAGAACTAATTAAAATACTGATAGAATTTAGGATTAATGTTTCACTCTTAGTGTTCGACACCATACTTACTGCAAAACTCCATCTTGATCGGGTACATTGCTCGTTAAAGTGTTGTTTTAGGTTTGTCGGCTAAATATAAATTTAAAACTTGATAATCAAATAATTGACCCTACACGACAGCACATCAGTTCCTCAAATCTTAAAAATCATAGAAATGTTTCAAATGATTTCTAAACCTATTTTTTGCTTGAAATAGTGATTAAATGGAGTTTCATGATAATGCAAAAGGCTCATGGAAAAGGTCCAACATTTAGATCCTATGATTTGTTACACCAAACGCTCCTAATTCTAGAGGGGAATAACAGTCAAGAAGCATGAATTGCATAAAAACTAACCAAAAGCATAAACGATTTAGTTTACAAACAAGTAGTCAAGAATTCTAAATTCGTACAAGTGCATGTTCTAAATAGTTTAACCAAACACAAGTTTAATGAAAGAGATGATTTAGATTAGTAAATTGATTGCACTAACAATGACGTGAGAGATAAAGAACAAAGGAAACAAATAGGCACGGATCCAAAGATGGTGTTTTAAATAATGCAAACCAAAAAAGTCCATTTGTTCCGATTCTACATTTGATTTCTCTCATTAGGACATATCCTACTGATTTATTGTCATTTGTTTCAGGTAGTGCATGACAAGAAGTTCTACAAAGGAACTACTCTCACCTTTTGAAAACCCGGAACAAAAATTTCGCTCAAAAAGGAGGCTTTTCGATACACTAATTCTCTCGTAGAATCGAATTCACCGGAGTTCGATCACATTTTTGACATCGAGGAACAATCAAAGGAAGAAGTAAGAAAAACAATGACGAGAACAATGGAGCATATATGACAAACTTCGAGGAATTACGGTCAGGGCGTTACTACTAGCCTACGATCAAACCAAACAAACCCACTTTGAATTGAGGGGGCAATTTCTCAAGGAACTTTCGTGACATACTTTCAGTCCGTCTCAGGGGAACATAAGATGCAAACGAGCACTCAGAAGATTCTAAGATTGCTAGACTTATTTTCACATCCGCAAAAATACCCTCAAGATCAAAACAGTTGCATCGAGGCCCTCGCCCTTGTATCCTCACCTGAGCCGCAAGCAGATTTCTAAGGAACCAACATCAAGCTGATTACAACCTTGGAAGTTCTTAAAACCAAATTTTCTAAACAAATACTGTCCACCTGCCCGTACCGCAAAGAAAATGGAGGAAATCAACAACTTCTAGCAGGAACCCGATGAAAGCGTTTTTCGTGCATGGGAAAGATTTAAAGAATTGCTGATGAAGTGCCCTCAACATTACTTAACCGACATGCAGGAAGTCATCTTGTTTTATAATGGGCTCAATGTTCCAACTCGACAAATTCTAGACTCAAAGGGTGTCATACCTTCTAAAACTACCGCTAATGCTAAAATAGCCATCCAAGAAATGGCTGAATACTCCTAGAAATAGCACAATGGAACATCTTCAAGGACCAGATGTACTGAAACTTCTAACGGGCTTGCTACTATCCAAGCCCAACTCAACAATCTCGGACGAGAAATAAAGAAAGTAAATGAGAAAGTATACGCTGCTCAGGTCGGATGCGAACTATGCAAGGGACCACACTATACGAAGGATTGTCTACAAAAAGAAAAAGGAAAAAACTTTAAAAGAAGCTTACTATACACAATTTGGTGCACCCTATCATACTGGAGGACAATATAGAGCAGCAGGGCCAGGATTCTACAAACAAAATAATAGGAACTCTTCGTATCCTGATCAGAGACCAAGCCTGGAAGAATCGCTGACCAAATTTATGGCAGAATCAGCTAAAAGGCACGAAGAAAACTCACATATAATCAAAGATATCCGAGCATCTACCGATGCAGCAATAAGAAATCAAGGAGCTTCAATTAAGACCTTGGAAATACAAATCGGACAGATGAGCAAGGTCTTGTCAAGAAAGAGGGTTTGGAAGCTTGCACACCTCTACAAACAGAGACGAACCCGTTACGACCAAGATAAATCGATCTCACCTTCTAAAGCAAATTTTTACTAGAGATCCGCATATCGGATGTGGTCCATACGTCGTATCGGGAACACATCACAGGAGCATATTTTCTGAAACAGTTCCTTTTCCAAGATGACTGCAAAACTTCGGCTGTGATGATTAGAGAGAGGCACAAGATGCGAAGATTCTGGATGCTTATGATCACACCTTCCTCAGAAAGAGAAAGACCCAGGGAGCTTTACTTTACCTTGTTTTATTCATAATATTTGTTTTGATAAAGCTCTTGTTGACCTAGGAGCAAGTGTGAGTGTTATGTCATTCTCTACCTACACCAACCTTGGTCTAGGAATTTTATCTCACACTAGGTTGACCATCTAACTAGCTGACCGAACCATAAAACAACCAAGGGGTATTGCCGAAAATGTGCTAGTAAGGATAGGCAAATTTATTTTCCCTGTAGACTTTATCATCTTGGACATACCCGAGGATGACTATGTCCCTTTAATCCTCAGATGACCATTCTTGTCAACTGCCCATTCCAAGATTGATGTCTTCAAAAGGAAGATTACTTTAAGGTTCAGGGAAGAAAAACTTGATTTTAAAAGTATTAAGCCCGCCACTAGCATAATCAAAAGGGTCTTTGTGATAAAAAGTCTTGATTCAAAAACAGAGCTTATAGCAGAGGGTGATGAACCATTCGACCCAACTAATGACAACTACATAGAATTAAGTGATTTGGACACACCTCTAGAACCTAAAACGAATTGACATGTTGATTTTGAGCCAACTTTTGTTAAAATCGACTCTTATAAAAGGAAATTTTCTTGTGTAATCGGATATAAGTATGTTAATGCTGACCTCCTCCATTCCTTGTCCATTAACTTAATGTCCAGAAGCTTTTATTATTCCATAATTAAGGACAAGGATGAAAGGAAAAGTCATGCCATAACTTTGATCGATATACCTGTTTTCGTCGGAAGTTTTTCTATGACGGTGATGATATAACAAATGACGTTGTGCTCGGCATGAAATTTTGCAAGATGTACACATCATGCCAAATGATTATGAGGAAGTTCACACACGGGGACGGGTGTGAGCGAATTGAAGATGAATGAAAAGAAAGAGAAGGAAAAAGGTCAAACTTAAAGACCAGCTGAAACAAAAGTGCTTCTCGGGAGACAACCCGGTCATTTTAATTGTTTGTCGCATTTTAATTGTTTGTTGCACAAGTATGTCTTCCCAGACACTCTATACGGCGTATCGAACCCCTCTGGATACGGCGTATAGAGGTGTCTGGACGTTATCAGTTTTAAAAACTTAATATTTAATATCTAGTATTTAATTGTTTTTACAGGAACCATACGACGTATCCTAGGGTTTGGGATACGGCGTATTGATCCCTGTACAGTTGTGTGTTTAATTGTTTTCTTGTACCATTGTAGCGAGATACAAATTGCACTTGTCTTCTAATCTTTTATGCAGGACCTGGCTGAAACTATAATATGGTATATTATGAAAAAGACATGTGTTGAACTTATTTGGGCATTCTGAAGCCCTAGTCAACACACTTTTTGCTCAAGAACACATCTTGGAGAATTATCACGAGCAAAACATCAGGGAGTTTTTCGTTCTAATTTTATTTTCCATTATTATTTAATTGTTTTATCTATATAACGAGGACGTTGTATAATTTAAGTGGGAGGATGGAGAATTAGAACGTACTTGTCTTTTTTTTACAAAATAACATGCTACGTGCTTAAAATAGGCCAAATTTAAAAAAAATAGCATGACTATTGTAAAAATCACTAGTTACATTACCTAGTCACAACTATAACCCTTTGAACATACTGTGAGAATTAAGGTCTATTCGTGTCCAATTGTTTACCTAAAAATTCCACAAAAATATTAGTGTGCCGGTGATGTAGTGGACTTTAGAACTTGGCCTGATATATCATTCAAGACCACAATGATTAATACTATGGATTTAGATGGAGGAACATGTTCAACTGATAAATTTCTAGGATTAAACCAAATAGCCTACATGTCGTAAAATTATCTAACTATATTGGTTAGTTAAATCCCGTGTAACCCTTTGATTACTCTCATTTTTAGAGTAAAATCCCCTAGAACAACCTGTTGAGTCATTCCTTTCTTTTTCTACACCATATTATATGTTTCATTACACCTTTGCACCTTAGCCTACCATGTAGATTAAACCTACTTTAATCAATGTTGCTAGTCGCTTTCGTGAAAAGATTTGTATTTCCTGCGTCAAAGTAAAACTTTTCTGTCTCTGTAATGGTCGAGAAATTGCACAATGCAATGAGAAATATATGTAGCTCATAAGTTTCGCTATTTTCAGTTATAGTGATTCATGGTCCCTAAGAAGAAGTGTTACAAGGAAAAGATTATCCGGACGAATTATGATAGTAAAGACGGTGAAATAAAACCGAGATTTATGATGTATTGCAAAAAAAAATGGAAAAAGCAAAAAAAAGGAGAAGGAAGAAAAATAGTATGTTCAAAAGAAGTTTATACCAAAGTAATTACTTGGAAGGATCGATTATTTGTTGATACATTACAAAAATCAACGATGTAAAGTCTTGTAAAAAGTGGCCGATATCACCACTTATTATGTAAAAGTATGTAAAGAGCGGGATGTAAGGGAAGTTGACCGTTATAAGAATGCCAACTTAGGTTATCTTTGTCATTTCTATGATCGAGGTGTTTGTCTATATGTTTGAGTCTTTGTCATGGAACATTCGGGGGAAAGTTACTAGCAACCTTACCTTATTTGTTGGTTTAATCTATTTGTTTTGTAATTTTGTTTAACACTCATTTTACTTCCCTTTCCTAGCAACTAACCTTAGTGTCCACTCGAACGAGGACTTGTTCGAGCATGCATGTCTATTCCGTCGTTACGGCCATGTATGCATGTCTCAGCTGCCTTATTGGATGAGGACTTTCGGTGAAAGTTAGAAGCTCCCTACCCTATATCGTTCTTCATCCTAACCGCTGGTTAAACATGAACAGGGATGTGATCACTGTGACAACCATGACTTGAGCAGGTTAGCTAAACCGTTAGTGTTGAGTTATGTATCTGTTTCAATGTATGAGTTATGTGTTATTTGTGCTAATATGTGTTTATATGTGTTTATGTGGGATATGTGAGATTTGGTAATCAATCCATTGAGCGTGATCGTCTCATTGGGATTGGATTTGTGTTGAATTTTGTGGAGTTCATTTCGTTCACTTTTGGTGACAAGGATATGATTTTGGTGATTGAAGTGGTTTCGCGTTAATTGTGTAAGTAATTATATGTATACGTATTTATGTGTTAGTAATATTAGGATGAGATTAGGTTCTAGTAGTAAGGATATGAAAGAAATAAAATTTCTATTTTTGGAATGTTAAGTTTAATAAAAATGAAAAGTTAATTATTTTTAAAAAGTCTAATAAATTGCGTTTAAGCAAAAATGTATGCGCAAATAAGCTTAGGTTTTTGTAGAAAATTAAAGTAATGTTAATAATTAAGTAATTAATAAATAAATAAATAATAAATAAAAAAACAAATATAAATAAGGCCAATCGGCCGGTTTTAAGGAAAAGGAAAAAAAAAAGAAAACAAATCTTACTCTAATTAAATTTGGTAAAAGATATATATCCTAAACCTTTTTGTAAACCTTATAAATACCAAAAACCCTTCTCCCCCTTGTTTTTAATTCTCCCAGCCGAATTTTATCAAAGGAGGAAGAAGAAAAATATTTTTTTTCAAGTTTGGTGATTTTTGTGTTCAAGATTCGAAGATTAAAGGTATAAATTATAATCCTTTGAGTTAATTATCATTAAAAACATGTAATAATTATTATGATGGAATTAGGGTTTTATAAAATCTATAAATTAATGATGTTTAATCATATAGTAATGATTAGGGTTTAATTAAGATCATATGGGTGTATTCGTTAGGGTTTAGATCGCGTTAAAACATTATTAGAATAGGCGAGAGTTTAGGTTTATGTTTGTTCGGCTGTTAATCTCAATGATGATAATAGCTTTTTGTCAAGTTCTGGTGCCTATGATGACTCAGCAGATCTAGTTTCTAGAACTCTGGCCTCGAAGGTTTTAAGGTCGGGAAGGTCATTCAACGTCGTTACAAGAAAAGTTGTCAAAGCATAAATGCGGCCATGATTTATTCAGATTACGAGGTAAAAAACCCCCACTTAAATTTTACGAAATTTTAGATTTATCCCATCTACAGCGTTTTATTCATATGTGTCTATAAAATAACCCTAGAGCAAAGATAGCTTTCTGATTTGGAGTCTAAGTGTAGTTTTTAGGTCCAAACTTTTTAGTGTGCAAACAGATCCGAATTGAGACTGTTTTAAGTTTGATTTTCTTAGGAGTACTTGTGCATGTAAATGGCTTCTTGGGAATCATGAGGTAAGTTATATACTCCATAAATGAACATAGTGATTTTTGTATAAATTATGGAGGTCTCAGAAGGTAAGGTTTTTTGAGTACGTTTAAGTCACGTTAAAATTCTGCAGTTTTGAACAAATTGTGACTAACTAGTAAAACTTGTTAATGAAGTGGTTAAAGTTGGGTATGGTGTCGGGGTGACCCATAGGGTTAATAGAACACCTTAGAAATCCATCATATGATTGTTACATGTGCATTAAGATTTTGGCTTAGTAGCGTGTAACACGAGTTATTTTGTTGTTTAGATTTATGCTAGTTGTTTGTGAAGCTTTTTGTTGGAACTTTTGAAAGTTAGCAAAGTGAGTTTTCATAGCCCGCTTTTCTCAGTATTTTGGGGTGAGAATGATGCTTGTCTTGTTGTCGTGTTAAAATGTTTTTAAGCTTGTTGTAGTTATGTTTATTGAATCGTGGGCACGTTCCGTCCTGTTGTGTTTTATTTACTATAATATATGTTTGGTATTATGGATCCAATATGCAAAATGAGGTGTGACGGTGGTAAGACTGCTTGATCTAATATGAGGCCGATGTAGCGCACATATGTAAGTTGATAATGATTGTGGATCGTGGCAGACGTTCCGTCCCGTGTGTTAATTGGTGTCATGATTATTTTGGTACATTGCAGCATACTAATTAAAAGTTTATTTTAGGATATTGTTTTATGTTGTAAACTGTATTATTCTCACTCAACTTTCAAATTGACGTTTAAGCATCATTTTCAGGTGAACTTAATGGTGCTAAAGAATAAAAAGAGCGAAAGTAGCTAGAAGAGGACCGTAGGATGCTTGAAAGTTTATTTTATGCTATTCTGTTTGAATAAAAGAGTTTACATGAATTGTTTGGATTATGTTATTGCTGTCATTTATTGACGAGACCCTCTTTCTCATTAAAAAAGACATCATTAGTTTTGGTATTTTAGACACTTGTGTCTTGCTTTACTTTAGTTTTCATTTTAGTAATCCTCTATATAAGACACCAATGTGTTGTATGATATCCATTCTTTGTTTTAACGCCTACCGCTTTCCTCCATGTCGGGGTGTGAACGATTGGTATCAGAGCCATTGGTTTATAGAGAATAGGTGGTTGAGCCCAGACTATAAACCCTAGAGTCCTCATCGTAGATCAATGTAGGCTTAAGTGTTTAATGCTATAATAAACTGCTATGCCTTCCCCTCTAATTTGCATAGCTTATATATTTTATATTTTGCTAAGTTTTCATTTAGTTTATTTTGTCTACCATTATTTGATATAATATATATTACTTTCTTAGTATTTTAGCTATGTTTTTCCCTCACCCGTAAGAAGTCTCGTTGGGGAATGTTTTCCCAACTGGACTTAAGCATTATAGGAGCCTCTTGTAAAAAAAAAACCGAAGGAATAGGATAGTAGATCGTATGTCGATCGCTAATAAGTGCGGAACCCATAGTCTTGTTAGTCTTGCGAGGCCAAAGTCAAACCCGAGCGACGCCCACATAATTTATCCCGTCCTTTACCTCATCAGTAAGTTATTGATTATTTCTTTCTTTCGGGATATTCGTATTTGGAAAAGGTGTCCACCGTGTTGGGTCCCGGACTTTCGTTCCTTTATGTCATTTTGATTTTATCTTTATATAAGTAAGTATTTCTTTGATGGAGCATCCTTTGTGTGTTCTATTGGAGTGTTTTAAGATGTGAAATGTGGTATATGCGCTTATATGTGAATTATGATTGAAATGGGTAATCTTGGAAGTAAGTACACGTGTGAAAGGAGGCACTTATAATTATGAAGCCAATATAATTATACAAGGCATCACAAAATTCACAAAGACTTGTGACCATGATTTGCATTTATTTGTGTTTGGTTTTGTAAGGTGGTAGTGTAAAAATGTTTTTCTTTGATATGTGTATTCATGATAAAGGATGGTGGTATAAAAAAGTAAAGTATCAGAAATTATTCCTCTACCCTAATTGAAGGATATGTTTAAGTTGAGTTTGATAGATAGTAAGTTCCTTCTATCTAGTATTTGTGGATACCATCGTATTGCTATTATAGAAGGTTGCTCGTATTTGCTCGGTTATGTTTGTTCGGAATTTCCCTAAGTCCTAAAGCTTAGCATCCCATCATCGTACTTTGTAGTTAAGGATACCTGATTTTCCTATTCGACTGTCTCGATGGTATATTGGTTGTTCCCGCGAATCTGCCTTTTTAGATATAGCCCGCGTTTGTTAGTTCTTTCATTGCATTGATTACTCGTATGAGTATCAAAGGTTTCTTTTAAGCACTAATTGTTCCTAGCATATTAGTGTGGATCATTACTCCCTTCTTTGTATATCCCTTGGTTTTCGTAACCCGTTAGCAACGTGTTAGTATCGATGCTTTTAGGTTTGCTCTGTTGATCGTTATTTTGGATAAGACCTTACGTTTTCTTTTGGGTACGTAACATCTTGCATGAGTTTTCTTGTACGAGTTCGTTTGATTTTATTTTGAGTATATGGTTCCTGGTATTTTCTTTCGTTTTCAAACAATAGAATTATGTTAGAGTATGTACGGTGTTTTACGATCCCTGTTGGTATTATGGTGTCATTTGTTTCAGTAACATATTTCATAATTGATGTCTAATTATAAAAACTCCTTAGAAGTATTGTGTTAGTGTTTGAGAAAAACTGTGTTTAAAATGATCTTTGTAAAAAGAATATGTTTAAATGGTAAATACAAATAAGATATGAAAATTTTTAAGTGGTTTAATAAATTTTATTTTATTATAAAAGCTGGTTTAAAGTGTGGTAAGGTACGATACACCATTAGATAACCATCTCTAGATTTTTTATGACATCCAGAATGAATTTTTCAAAAATTACATTTAAGACAATTTTATTATTATTTAAAATGATTTTTTTTACTTAAAGTGACTTTCTTAATTTAAATTGATTTTTATAAAAACATTATTTAATTTGGTCTTTCGAGTAAAGTCAATAATTGGTATAAGAATTTCCGTCTTTCGTATTGATATTTTTTTATGTGTTCATTTGTCGTGGTACGTCTGTTGATTTCTTTCTTTGCGTTTTTGCTCGGTGCATATACGTATCATTTCTTTCAAAGGATTCTTATTTCATTTGATCCACGTCTATTTGCATATGTGGAATCTCCTATATGCATTCTAGCCTTTGACTCGATATTCGTTTGTTATTCTATTCGATTGTTCGTAACCCTTGGAGTTCGTTAATACCGTTGAGTCGTGGAAGCTTTGATGTGGTTATGGGAATGGACCGGTTGTCCAAGAGGAAGTTTGGGATAGTATGTCATGGGAAGGTGGTTAGGATACCGTTGGAAGGTGTTGAGATACTTTGGGTTCATGGTGAACGTACTCAAGGAGTCGTGAAATCCTTAATGAACACTAAGGTAGGTGAATCGAAATTGAGTGATATTTCTGTCGTACGAGATTTATTAATGTGTTTCCAAAAGATTTGTCGATGAGCACCACAACGACAGGTTGAATTCCGCATAGATTTGGTCATGGAGCGACGTCAGTTGCGAAGTCTCCATATCGTCTAGCACCTTTGGAAATGCAAGAATTATCTAAACAACTTCGAGAGTTGCAAGACAAGGGTTTCATACGACCTAGTTATTTTCCGTGAGGAGCACCAGTGTCGTTTGTTAAGAAGAGGAGCATGGAGTTCATTTGAAGTTAGAGTTGGAATTACTGAGGAAGGAGAAGTTGTATGCTAAGGTTACTAGAGTGAGGCAGTGGAGAATTAGGAAGTACCTATGACACCATCCGAGATATGATTATTCTTAGGATTGGCAGGTTACTTACTTACGTTTCATCGCAAACTTTTCTAAGATTGTTAAACCTCTTACTTCCCTAACTGAGAGGAATCAAAAGTATGAGTGAGGCGCAGAACGAGAAGAGGCTTTCTAGACTTTGAAGAATGATTTGTGTGACGCTTCGATTAATCGAATGTAGTGGTTGATGCGTTGAGTAGATAGGGAGAGTGAAACTAAGACAAGTAAGAGCAATGTCCATGACTATCCAGTCAAGTGTTAAGGACAAGATATTGGCCACTTCAAGCGAGACGTCCAAGGTAGAGAACACGCCAGCAGAAATGCTGCGTGACCTGGACCAACAAATGGAAAAGAGGGCAGATGATGGTTAGTACTTTATGGATTAAATTGTATAGTGAGTATGAGTATGAAATTCGCTACCATCCAGGTAAGGCAAATGTGGTGACTGATGCGTTAAGTAGGAAGGAACGAGTGAAACCTAGACGTGTTCGAGCGATGGCTATGATCATTCAGTATGGAGTAAGAGGAATGATATTGGCAGCCCAAAGTGAGGCGTTCAAGCAAGAGAACGTACGCGCAGAAAGGCTTCATGGGTTAGATTGACATATGGAAAAGAAGGAGGACGAGAGTTTGTACTTTATGGATCGTATATGAGTTCTGTTAGTAGGGAATGATGAGGACGGTAGTAATGGATGAGGCTCATGCATCAAGGTACTTGGTACATCCGGGAGCGGATAAGACGTACTATAACCTTGGAGACATGTATTGGTAGCCACGTGTAGAAAATATATAGTTACCTATGTTAGCAATTGTTGGATTTGTTTAAGAGGTGAAAGCTGCAATGTCAAAGACTTTTGGCTTGCTACAACAGCCTGAGATACTTGAGTGAAAATGAGATAGAATCACCATGAATTTTATTACTAAATTTCCAAGGTCAAAGTAGTGAGTATGATGTGATTTGGGTGATGGTCGATTGACTGACCAAGTTAGCTCATTTTCTAGCTATACAAGAAAATTTCAAGATGTGAAGTTGGCAAGGATTTATATTGATGAGATAATAGCAAGGAATGAAATTCTAGTGACGATTAACTCAGATTGAGATGGATGATTTACCTCGTGGTTTTGGCAGACGCTGCAGAAAGTGTTAGAGACACGATTGGATTTGAGTACTGCTTAGCATCCTCAAGCGGATGGACAAAGTGAACGTATGATTCAGACTTTGGGAAGATATAATGAGGGCATGTGTTATTGATTTTGGTTGTAGTTATCATTCGAGCATTTGGTGTGCTCCGTTTGAAGCTTTGTATGGAATGAAATGTAGGTCGCCTGTTCTATGGGCAGAGATTGGAGAGAGTAGTTTGACTGGGCCTGAGTTAGTACTAGATATGACAGATAAGGTAGTATTGATAAAAGAAAAGCTCAAAGCGGCAAGAGACCGTCAAAAGAGCTATGCTGATAATAGACGCAAACCGTTAGAGTTTGAGGTAGGAGATCGGGTTATGCTAAAAGTGTCGCCTTGGAAAGGTGTAATTCGCTTTGGGAAAAAGGGTAAGTTAGCACCGAGGTATGTAGGGCCATTTGAGATTCTTGAAAGAGTCGGTCCTGTAGCTTATCGGTTGAGATTGCCTGAGGAATTGAGTGGAGTACATGACACGTTTCATGTGTCAAACCTAAAAACAATGTCTGGCGGATGCTAGTCTGCATGTGCCATTGGATGAGATCAAGGTTGACAAAACTCTTCGTTTTGTTGAGGAACCTGTTGAGAATAGTGACCGTGAAGTTAAGAGGTTAAAATGTAGCAGAATGGTGGTAGTTAAGGTCCATTTGGGCTCGAAGCGAGGTCTTTAGGACTTCAGGTAAACTGAGTATCCACACTTGTTCGTTGAGCAAGGGATCATTGGGAGTTTTTAGTTAAAGTTGGGTACGTAAGGTTTCTTGTAGACCTTAGTATGCCCTTAGATGTGTTTGTGTGATTTTGGTTAAAGTTATTTTATGAATAAACTCGAAGTCGAGCCGATTTTTCAAAAACGTTGGGCTTTGTAACAACTTATAACTTGGGTTCAAGACAGTTCTTGTTTGATGAGTTGCGAGACCGGGTTGTAAATGACGTTGTTACGCAACTTAAGGTTTTTGACGAGTCTCCTCGATGACGGGCGAGGTTCAGGTAGTTGGATGTTTCTTTTCGTTTGGAGCGGTTATGCTGCTATGCGTACCCTTTTGTGGGCAGGCAAAGTGGTTAGCAGTAAGATATCTTGTGAAAGTTAGTTGGAATTCAAAGTGTAACTTTGAGTTAACATGGGTATGGGAGGACTACTTGAAAGATAAGTATCCTCGATTTATTGTTTGGTAATGATAGAGTTGAACCTTTTGGTTAAATCTCGGGAAGAGATTTCCTAAAGGAGGGGATACTGTGACAACCATGACTTGAGCAGCTTAGTCAAACTATTAGTGTTGACTTATATATCTGTTGCAATGAATGGGTTATGTGATTATATGTGTTTATATGTGTTTATGTGGATTATGTGAGAAATTGGTAGTCAATCTATTGAGTGTGATCATCTCAATGAGATTGGAATGGTGGTGAGATTGGTTGAATTCATTTCGTTCACTTTTGGTGACAAGGAATGGTGGTAAGTATTATTACGTATACGTATTTATGTGTTAGTAATGTTAGGTATGAATAGGTGTTAGTAGTTAGAATAAGAATGAAATGTGAATTTCTATTTTTGGAAAGTTAGGTTAAAATAAAAATGAAAAGTTATTTATTTTAAAAGTCTAGTAAATTGCGTTTACGCAAAAAGGTATACTCAAATAAGCTTAGGTTTTTATAAAAACATAAGGTAATGCAATTAATTAATTAATTAATTAATTAATAAAAAAATAAAAAATATATATATATAAAGGGGAAATCGGCCAAAAAAAGAAAACGAAGAAAAAAAAAGGAAAACAAATCTTACTCTAATTAAAATTGGTAAAAGATATCTATCCTAAACCTTTTTGTAAACTTTATAAACACCAAAAACCCTTCTCCCCTTTGTTTTTAATTGTCCCAGCCGAATTTTATCAAAGGAGGAAGAAGAAAAATATTTTTTTTCAAGTTTGGTGATTTCTGTGTTCAAGATTCGAAGATTTAAGGTATAAATTATAATCCTTTGAGTTAATTATTATTAAAAACATGTAATAATTATTATGATGGATAATTAGGTTTTCATAACATCAGTAATTAATGATATAATAAACATGTTATAATGATTAGGGTTTAATTAGGATCATATGGGTGTATTCGTTAGGGTTTAGATCGCGTTAGAATTTGATTTAGATTGGGGCAGAATTTAGGGCTGTATTGTTTGGTAGATATCTCAATGATGGTAATAGCTTTTGTCAAGTTTCCAGTGCCTATTATGTAGCTCAGAGAGTCTAGTTTCCAGAACATCTGGCCTTGAAGTTTTTTGAGGTCGGGAAGTCATTCAAACGTTGGTTGCAAGAAACGTTGTCAAAGCAGTAAATACGGGTCAGTATTAGGTCAGATTACAAGGTATAAAACCCCCACATAAAATTCGAATTTAGCTTAGCCTTTCTACAGGAGTTTAGTTCTATGTTTCTATTAGAAATCCCCCAAAGGAGAGCTTCATATTTGGAGTCTAAGTATGGTTTTTAGGTCCAAACTTTTTAGTGTGCAAACAGATCCAAATTGGGACTGTTTTGAAGTTTGATTTTCTTAGGAGTACTTGTGCATGTAAATGGCTCTTGGAAATCATGAGGGAGTTAATATACTCATAAATGAACAGAGGTGATTTTTAGTATGAATTATGGAGGTCAGTAAGTAGAGGTTTTGAGTACATTAAGTCACGTTAAAATTCTGCAGTTTTGAACAAATTGTGACTAACTAGTGAAACTTGTTAACAAAGTGGTTAAAGTTGGGTATGGTGTCGGGGTGACCCGTGGGGTTAATAGAACACCCTAGACGTCCATCATATGATTGTTACATGTGCATTAAGCTTTGGCTTAGTAGCGTGAACACGAGTTATTTTGTTTTATAGATTGTGCTAGTTGTTTGTGAAGCTTATTGTTGGAATCTTTTGGAAAGCTAAGCAAAGGTAAGTTTCATAGCCCCTTTTTTCTTATGTTATTATGGTGAGATTAATGCTTGTTTTCGTGTTTAAAATTTTTTAAGCTTGTTGAAGTTATGTGAAAATTGGATCGTGGGCACGTTTCCGTCCTGTGTGTTAATGATATGATATGATTGTATTTTGGATCCCAAATCAAAATGAGTTTTTAGCGGAGATAAGCACTGCGAAGCTAATATGAGGCCATGTAGCGCACATATGAATTTGGTATGATTGTGGATCGTGGGCACGTTCCGTCCCGTTGTGGTTAATTGGTGTCATGAATTGTTTTGGTAATTGCAGCAACTAATTAAAAGTTTATTTTGGGATATTGTTGTATGTCGTAAACCTATGATTCTCGCTCAACTTTATGTTGACGTTTTAAGCATCATTTTCAGGTGAGCTTAATGGTGCTAAGATAGAGCAAAGTGGCTAGAAGAGACCGTAGGATGCTTGGAGTTTCTTTATGCTTTCTGTTTGAATAAATGCGTTTGCATGAATTGTTTGGATTATGTTTTGCATGTCATTTATCGACAAGACCTCTTTCTCATTAATAAAGACACCAGTAGGTTTTGGGTATTGTTATGACACTTTGTGTCTTTGCTTTACTTTAGTTTTCATTTTAGTATTCTCTATATAGACACCATGTGTTGTGATGATATCCATTCTTGTTTACGCCTCTCGTTTCCGCCTTGGCGGGGTGTGACATCATATTAGTTTTGTAAAAGAATGAAGTTTGTTATCAAATCAAGTATGTTATGAACCCCTTAGCCATGAGAGGCTAAATCTCTCATGACTACTCGGTGATGTTATGATAATAAATAAGTGTTTGGTATGATCGTGATCTCTTTAATCTCAAGCTTATGTTGCAATTCTATTATATCCTATCTTATTAGTTTTTTCTTATCAACTTAGATTATATAATCATATCGGTATAGGTCGAAAGACCCGTTATGATCTGTGTGGTTTTTTAGATTTGTCTATGATCTTTTACGTCTGTGTTGAGAAATCCACTTTCATAAACTGATAAACAAAATTAGATTTAATATATTAGAAACTGGATAGTGACACATTTGGTCTAGTTAACTAAATATAAGTCTTGAGTTAATCAAAGTTAATTTGTGAAAATGTTTTCTAACGAGAAATCCTTTTTATAAGTTAAGGTTCCATCTTCTAGGTCTTATTCATTTCCAACACTTATGAATTATTTTCAACTATCCGAGTAGTCATTTTTATTATCATTGGTAAAAAGTTATTTACAAAATTATTAAAGTCTGTTTTTCTGATTATTTAAATACTACTCAAATCCCTGTGGACGACCTGGTCTTACCTAAAAAGATTATACTACATACGTTGGTTATACTTTTACCCATGTGTTTCCCTATAATAAAATTGGTATTTTTAGTCATTATAAATTTAAAGCTTTTGAAACACATCAATAGACGTCTATGGAAACGCGATTAGGTTAAGAGGATACCCACATTCTAGATCTTCATATCTAGTTTGCCGTAAGGGTGGATTCCTAGTTAAGTATTGATTATACGTGATTTTACTATTAGACGTGAGCGGTATCTGCAGGTAACCACCGTCTAGCTTGTCACGTAGATAGCGGACTTGACCAACCCGCTTCTGAATTAGGGGAATACTTACACATTACACTAACGAGGGTGACGTGCAATAAAATTAGAGAGAACGACTAGGGAGTAGTGCATGATTAGGTGAACACATTTGTTTAACCATATAAGTTTTTCCATCACTTTACCTTTTTGCATAATTAGAATAGAATTAGGAGTAGTTTAATTAAGTAGTTTAATCAACCCCTCTTCAAAATCAAGATTTTACTTGCTTTTAAAAAAAAATAAAAACACAAAAAATAATCTTCCTTCATCTCTAGACCCTAGTAAACATACAATTTAAGCCTACCAAACTATTTCCCTAGAGAATGATCAATCCTCCGAGTCTTACGTATACAACACTACAACGATTAGGTACACTGCCTAGGAGGATTGTAAAACTCCTATAGGTTTTGCAAGACACCGCTATCAGAACCCCATTCTTTATGGTTTGCTACATTACTTAGCTAATACATTAAATTAAAAGGAAATAAAGAGAAATTTGCCAAATGGTTACTTTAAAGTGTTCATTTCGTTCACATAAGTCGACTAAAAAATCTGTTCAAATTAGGGTTTTCTATTAACAAGTTTTACATTAAATTCCTTACACTACAAGCATATTTAGGTGATATGGAACAACAAAAATGATTTATAATGTATGAAAATATGAAAGTGAGGATTCTTACAATGATGAGGATTATATGGAGGCCAAAATATGTAGAGTGGGGGGTAAAAAAATAAAAATATATTTGGCATTTTAAGTCCGTTTTTGGTTATTTTAGCTCGTTTTTAAAGGTAAGAGGTATGTGTATTTAAGCACATACCAGAGAGATTGTTGATAATATATAATGCCTAAAAACATTACTAATATTTTTCACATCTTTACGTTTTGATGATCACAAAATATAAAAACGTTCAATGTAAAATTAAACGTAAACAAGTAATTAGTAGTAAATTTTCATTTCGAAAATTATATCACTTCAAGGTATGAATAAATAAATGGTTAATGCATTTTATGATCAAAGGAAATTTTTTATTCAACCTCACACTTTTATAAAATGTTGTAAACATTTTTATAAACATTTCAAAACATTTTCTACAATTAAAATAAATGTTTTATTCAAAATAAACATTTTTAAATTCAAATTTTCAAACCTAAAAGGCTAGAAAGTTCCAAAAAATTCTCCCTACACAAAAGGACAAAATGGGGAGTGCCCAGTCTAGGGCGGCCCCCTTAAATACACGGGCGACCCCCTTAATTCTAAGGGGACCGCCCACCTATTTAAAGGGACCGCCCATAAACTCACGCTCCTCCAGTTTGTCCTATAAATACTGGACTATTCTCCACTATTTTCTCACATTTTGCACTCATTCTTTCTGTCCTAAAACAGCCCACACATCTCACTTAAACCCTTTGATCATTTAATCATAAAGCTTTATTTCCAAGTGATCCAAGCTCAATTCCTCAAGTGCAAGAGAAGAATACTTCCATCATCAAGTGAATAAGTATTACACCTTAGTGTGTTGTTGCAATCTTATTGCATCTATATCAAAACTTGTAAATCACTTATAAATCTTGTAAAGTTGTGTAGTTGTTAGATCTTTGTAATTTTTGTAAGTATAGTTAGATCTTGATGATCTTGCCTAGTAATGTTAGTTAGGTGTGATTATAGTAGTGGCTTGGTGAAGTTGTGGTGTGAAGAAAACTAAGGTGTGAAGAAGTTGTGTAGTCGTGATCAAGTCGTGAAGCTAAGTTGTGTAGTGAAGTTGTGAAGTTGTGATAGATTGGTTCTAGCTAAGATTAGAACTAGACATTTAGCTTTGTGTCGTAAATCGGTGTAAGCCACATTGTGTATGGTTTTCTCCGCCATAAGGGAGCTTGTTGACATAGTGAAAAAAACTCTCGAGTTAAGTGCTCAGTTAGTGGAGTAGGGCGAAGAGGTGCTTCATTACCGAACCACTATAAGTCCTCGCGTTATGGTTTAATTGTTCTTACTCTTATCTCTTGTCTTGCATTATTTTCTCATACTATCTTATTAATTGTTTAGATAAGTATATTGTTTATATTGTGCAAGTGTTGAATTCACATAAAGTCAAATCTAGAATTTTTACAAATACTTTAAAACCTTAAATTAAAAAGCGGTAAACTATTCAACCCCCCTTCTAGTTTTCCACAACTTCCACTCCAAATTACAAAGAACCCAAATGTACTAATGTTTTTGTTTCAATATATGTATCTTACACTAACCCATCACTTTTAAAAGACTTGTAGATTGTAATGAATAATACTTGCACTAGCGGTGGATGTGTGATATATAAAGCTATGGTCATTTTATGCTATATAACGGTAATGATGTGTTGATTTTTGTTTCCCCATGGTTATAAATCATTAATAACTGCTGAGTGAAAACACAGAATCCCAAACATATGTAAGTGTGCTAGATATATTACTCCGAGCTTTTATAACGAGGTCTAGCGGTTGTAGATGTGAATATTTTTAAAGAGTAGGATAACTGGACCTGGATAGTGTTTTGTCTAGTAGAAAAGCCCATTGCTTGAGGACAAGAAATCAAGTTGTGGGGTATTTGATAAGTGACAATTTTTTAGACACTTATTCGGGGATGTTTTTACCTCAAATGTGTGTATATGCCCAAAAACGGTATTAATCGTTCCTGTTCAAGTATCTCTACAATTGGAAGGCTTTGGATGGATTCCGTGATAGCAGCTCATTAGCGGCGTACGACCACTGAGCGAATACGGACCAAATCACAAGACTCTAGAGATTTTTGTAAGGAGCTGAGCCGGTGTCATAGCATACACGAGCTTGTCATCAATTCATCAAGTAATGGGTTCACATATTCTAACTGGCGTTCAGCCCGCACCGACTAAACACCATTCTAGAAGATTCATTATACGGGGAAGGGGGGGCGGGGAGGGATGTCGATAAAATCGGGAAATGTAGCGTCATTTTTCCTATTTCATACAAATCGAATTTAGGGTTTAGAGTAGTTAAATTTTGGAATAAAAAGAGGGGTACGCGAACCTTAGTTCAGTTGCAGTGTAGGAGGACGATATTCTAGGAAACCTTATATAAACTTCTTCGCAATTCATGTTTTAATCAAGTCGGATTAATTACTCATCAATATGTTAAGGGTTGTTTGATTTCGTTGATTCCTTTTCTTTATTATAACTTGTGCTTAAACCTTATTATTGTATTTATTTATGATTGTATAAAACCTTAGAATGTTAGATCTTAGTGGTGTTACCTTAGTGATGATGTGCACGTTTAGGTCTTAGGAAACCAGCTTTTATGATCGCTGTTGATATGTCTATGGAAACGTGATTGTGTAGAAAGGATACCATCAGGTAACAGTCTTCATACTACCTTGCCCCTTAATATGGTTGATCCACTTTTAATGTATTTCACATGCACTTAGTAAACTCCTAAGGGTCGTGTAATAGTATTCATACTACCTTGCATGTGCGTTGCTCTATCGGCATACTAAGTAGACAGCGGGTTCGTGTAATTCGTTCATGCTTTAAGAAATAGTTACATAGATCATCACGAGTATGACAAGGCAAAAACACTAGGAGAAGCAATCTAGGGAGTAATACATAATTAAATAAGCACAATCTTTTATCTTATTGTTATCACCATTAGTTTAGATTATTATTTAGTTTATTAGCTAAAACCAAACCATTCTCTTAATTATATGATTTACTTGCTTTCCATAAAATACAAAAATACAAAAATAATCTTCCCTCAACCTTAAGAATTCTGTTAGACCGTGATCAAGCCTTCCCAACCTATTCCTCGAGTAAACGATAAACAACCCCGAGTCTTGCCCATATTACACTACAACGATTAGGTGCACTGCCTAGGGAGTTGTAACACTTCTCGTGTAGAAGTTTAACGATGACCGCACATCAATACCTTATTAGAGTCGTGTTGAACCAGCTAGCATTCCTTTAACTAGTTTGTGTAAGTGTGCAACGCTGATTACACCTCAAATATAGCAAGAAGGTGTTAATAGACTATAGTACTTGACACCCGCTCTTAAATAGTACGGTTGATCATACATATCAATATGTTATATCTTTATTTGTTATTGTGTTGTATATATGTGCGTAATTTGATCACGGGTGCTCTCAGTGAACACTAATCTTATTTAGGACCGAGAGTACTGGCTCATCTATCGAATTGACATCAACCCGATCTTGATCAATATTCGGATCCTATATGAGTTTCTAGTTCCATGGGCAACTCTAGTTGTCTAAGAAGTTACTATGTGAATTACTATGTAATTCTTTGTGTTGGTTCATTTAAACTCAAATGATATAAGAACATCATTATAAATATTGTTGAATATTACACATTATCACTCGATGGGAAATTCCACCAAGTTAACTGGACTCAGCGCCACTAGTGTCTTGCTCCCCTTGTTAACATGGTATCAGAGCTCTAGGTCTGATCCTCATACCTGGTCGGCAACCGTGAGCGGTCGCCTCAACACCACCCGTCAAACCCTAGCCACCACCGTTATCCGTAAAAAAAACTAGAGCCCACTGTTTCGGCCATAACTCTTATACCATATGGAATTAACTGACGAGGTCAGCGGCCACGGCTTCATAATTAAATTCCGAAGAAAAGTATATAGGAATGGCAACTATAGCCGTACGGACACGTCGTCATGCGCTGGAACAAGAAGCTCAATTCAGGAAACAAAAATCGCTCACTGTTTTGTTTATAACTCTCAAACCTGTTAATACAAATAATGTCTAAAAACGTTATTTATATTTTTTGACCTCTCGACGTTTTGATAATCACAAAATGAAAAAACGTTAAATATAAACTTAAACGTAAACAAGTTATTAGTCATAATTTTTCATTTCGACAATTAATCACTTAAGGTATGAATAAATAAATGCTTAATTTATTTAATGATCAAAGGTATTTAATTTTTCTCAAACCTTACATTTTTATAAAATGTTGCAAACTTTTTTATAAAGTTTAGACAAAATATTTTTTATTTTTAAGAATAGATTTAATTCAAAATAAATATTTAAATTCAAAATTTCTCCAAAAAAACGGCTAGAAATGCCTTAGAAAATACCTCCCTAGGAAAAGACAAAAAAGGGAGCGGCCACAAGGGGCGACCCCCTGATAGGTATGGGCGGCCCCCTAATTGATAAGGGGACCGACAAAGAATTAAGGGGGTCAGCCATACAATATGGCTCCCAGCTTTGTCTATAAATAGTGGACTGTTTCATAGTTTTTCTCACCTTTTGCACTCATTTTTTTCTGTTCTAAATCAGTTTATACATATTCTACATCTTCCAAAAACGTTTGATCATTTAATCATAATCATTTGTTTCCAAGTAATTCAAGCTTTCCTCTCCAAGTGCAAGAGAAGAATACTCGTAATCAACAAGATACAAGTATTATAGTTTAGTTTATATTTACGTAACTTAGTTAAGATTTTGTTGTATGTTGTAATTCATTCTTATCTCTTGTGATCGTGTGTAATAGTTGGATCGGGTTGATCGTGTAAGAATTTAGGGTAGTAGATACTTGTGAAGAGTGATTGGTATTTTAGGCCTTAAAATACAAAGTGTATGGTAGATTAGTTCAAGCTAAGATTAGAACTCGACATTTGGCTTTGTGTCGAAAATTGGTGTAGGCTACTTGTGTACGGTTTTATCAGCCTAAAGGGAGCTTGTTGACATAGTGAAGAGAGCTCTCGATTTGGTACTCAAGGAGTGAAGTAGGGCGAAGAGGAGCTTCGTTACCGAACCACTATAAATCTTTGTGTTGTGGTTTGAACTTTCTAACTCTTTCCTTTTCGTCTCGTTAATTAATATTGTGTTGTTATAATTGTTTATTTACCTATCTTGATTGCTCATATTATGTGAACATTGAAATCATATAAACTCGAATCTAAGGTTTTATATACAAACGGTAATCAATTTCAAAAAACGGTAAACTATTCAACCCCCCCTCCCCCTTCTAGTTTCCACAATTGGTATCAGAAGCCACGTCTACCAAGATTTTTAAAATAAACTGTATTTTAAAACTTGAATCGATCTATGGAATCGAAAAAATATTTAGAAGGGCAATCTATGCAAATACCACCACTTTTTGAAAGTGATGAATTTATTTATTGGAAAAATAGATTCGAGACTTATGTGAAATCAAAAGATCTAGATCTTTGGCATGTTATTATCTATTGTGATTTTCCGCCTACTCGAAATTATCCCAAAACTAATAAGGATGAATTTGTACCTTTTGATAAACAAAGCGATGATCTTAAAAAGAGACTTGCTAAAAACAATGAAGCTAAAATGGTTATTTATAATGCTTTGCCATGTAAAGAATGTTTATGTGTAAAACCGCAAAATAAATTTGGGATACTTTATTAATCACTCACCAAGATAATAGTAAAGCAAAGATAACAAAATAGATCTTCTTGTTCAACAATATAAACAAATTATGATTCCGGAAGAAGAATCGATAGATAATGCTTTTGCTAGATTTAACACTATTATTACTAGTCTGAAAGCACTTGATGAAGGTTTTTCTAGCAAGAACTATGTCATGAAATTTCTTAGGGCACTTCATCCTAAATGGCGCGCAAAGGTCACATCTATTGAAGAATCAAAGGACTTGACATCACTATCACTCGACGAACTTATCGGTAACTTGAAGGTGTACGAAGTAATAATAAAGAAAGACTCCGAAATAGTCAAATGCAAAAGAGAACAAAGTAGATCTCTTGCCTTAAAGGCTAAAAAGGAATCTAGTAATGAAGAAAGTTCGACTTCCGATAGCGAAGACTCGTATGTGCTTAATTACACATACCTTTTACCTAATAAAACGAGCTAAAAAGACCAATAATGACCAAAAATACATGAGAAATGCATTGTATATGTGTATTTTGTGATTTGTGTCTTGCAGGTACGGATATTTAGTAAAAAGGACAAAAACGAAGCCAAATTGGACAAAACCGAGCACGGGAATGGAAAAAGCGCGGAAAACCAAAGCCGAAGACGTATACATCCTTAATGGGCAAACCCGTACCCATTTAATGGGCCGAGTCAGCCCATTAACTTTGTATCTATATAAACCTAAGTCCAAAATAACTAAATCTAATCCACTCTATCCTAAACCCTTTTTCCAGCCCAAATCCTCGTCCAAGCCCAAAACAATTTCCCTAGCCCAAGTCAAAGTCAATACAAGTTATAACTGGGTCAACTTTACTGTTTATCTTTCCTCCTCCCTCCCATTTTATTTTAACTACAACACATTTAGTGACGGGTAAATTTCCCTTACTCACACGCCTTTCACTCGCTAACTTTGTAAGAGCTCAAGAATCGAGAGTCAAAAGAAAAATTGATGGAATCATACCCAACTCAAAACCCAAATTTATACTTATAAACAACACCAAAATTCCTATTGCAAGTGATAGATGAGGTAAAAATATATTTTAACAAACCTCTCTTTAAAAAATTCGAGTCGGAATTTACTAAACCCACAATAGTCTAAAACAACCTCATCCCAGAATGATCAAAAGAAAATCCCTCCATCCTTGTTCCCATAAAACATCTTAACCTAGGAGAGATCAATGGTAGACCAAATTACCCACCAACTAATCACACAATCGTGGAATCGTCCACACCAACCAAATTTCCACTCAATGTGCCAAGATTGCCTCACCATCGTATGTGCCAAAACCAAATGCGCAAAATAGAATGTGTACCAATAACTTTGGATACATGAAACGTTGGGGACGCAAATGGCAAGTTATCACAATCCTTTTGAAGTCTCTGGGTAATGTTATCACTAACATTCTTTGTCTCCGACTAAAGAATTGTCATGATAAGTTTCCCATGAACATTATCATTTTAACATTTCTGAAGGACATTAAACGAAGACTATTGCTCAATCTAAGGAGTTACGTCTCCACACTTTTCATATTCGTAGAATATAGATTACAAGTAAATGTCTATGTGTTTCTATCATAATGTAGTATAATTAGTTCTTAAAAATAATAGTGTAGTCTCTAGAAATACCATTTGTTGGTTTTCTAGCTTTGAAGAGATTAGTTCTTTATGAACTACTCTTTCGTTTAGATTATAATCATATGTCTACAAAATGGAAATCTTCTATGACCACGTAGCAAACTCACGGAGATGAAGAAGAGCAAGCTAGTGGTTAACAATTAACATAGAAGTAGGATTAGTCGCGCGAAGATCATAGACACACTATGGATGAAACAAACTCCCTTCGACTTCAACGATCGTCTCGAATCCATGTCAACCATCGTCTACGACATCTGCCTCACGTCTACGATCTACTACGTCTATCGATATCATCTCTAGTACTCATTCAATATTTACCGTCTTGGATTTTCTCCAAATCGTGACATTTAATTATTTCATCCGAGATAATTATCTCACTCAATTAACTAGAAGTTAATTGAAAAAGTCACTTAATCCTCGTTAATCCTTCCTTCGACTTAACTACTTGATTATCTCATCCGAAGTAATCAATTTTTTTTAACGAAAAGTTAATTAAAAATGTTAAGTATTCCTTCTCGATTATATTAAATAATATTACTAGTATATTCCAACGTATTTTGACACTTATCATTCTCACAAAAATGGCCAAAAATCGAAAAAAAAAATTGGAGGGCGGCCCCCTTAAAATTAAGGGGACCGGCTGTGTAAGTTGGGCGGCCCCCTTAATTATTTAAGGGGGCCGGCCACTGGAAAAACAAACTTCCCTTTTTCATTCGAAAATACATAGCCAAACACCATTTTTTTTCTTTCTTCCCTCTTCCACCTGCTGTGACGAAAAACCCACCACCATATTCACCAAAATCAAACTTCAAATCATCCAATTAACCAAAATTCGCAAGGGGAAATTACAAACAAATCAATCAACAACATCAATTGTAAGTTTTTCATCATTCTTTTCATTTGATTTCATCCAATTTTGCTCCCAATCAAAATTGGGTGTTCTTCATCATTTTCATATTTTTTATTTTTGTCTAAGATTTCCATAACTATAATGATACCCGTAGTCATAGGAACACTACATTCATGATTGAATTGAATCAAAACACTAAATTGAGTCACAAATTTTTGGTTCGAAATTATCATAAATATACTTTCATATTTTTTTAACAAAGTTTATACATTGTTGATTCATGCCAAAAACATGGTAAAAACAACATTAAGTTGCCCATCAAAACATACATTTTCAAATGTATACTTTTCAAATCAATAGAAAATGTATAAAGGGGTGTTTGGTTCGATTCTTAGGAACAATTTTTAGAGTCGAAATGACCACCACCATAACTTTGTCACTTATATAAACACTTAACTAACTTGTATAAGTCATCAAGATATATAATTCAAATATATGTTGATATATTTTGTGATTGGTATAAAATAAAGGGGCGTTTGGCATAACCTTATAAGAACTTGATTTTTGAATAAAAACAAACACTACTTAACTTTTTTCAAGTTAAAAATAATAAACCTATACTCATCACCTTGATATATACTTGACATATAGTTTTTGACAAGCTTAAACTAATTCCAAGATTAATACGGGAGTGTTTAGTTCATGGTCTTGTTGTTGAAATATATAACTAATATATATTCCTTGACATCCAAGATTAAGTCAAAAATAAATTAAGGAACATATGGATCACTTCTTAGGAGTTATTTTGAGAGTCGAAGTAATCCTTGTCCCACATTTGTCATTTTTCAAAAAAAAAATTTGTAACATTTTATGTTGTTGATAACTTGTTTAGGTGACAAAATGCCAAGAGCCACTACCACCGATATATCCCTTACTAAATCCTACATCCCAAAAGTATCCAAAATCCCCGGCATCTCTTCTACCATTGCCAAATTCTACAAATCCATTGAAAATAGCAACATTCATGAAGATCGTGTTGTTGATCAAGCCTACTACAAATCCAACAACATCGAGCGTCTCTTCACAAACATTCACTTCGATTGTCTCTTTAAAATCAACGAACCGATTGTTCCGAGATTTATTTTAGACTTCTATAGTCAAGTCACGGTTCAAACCGATGAATATGGCTATCTTTTCATCTCCTTTATGATTCAACATGAATTCATAACTCTCACTCTTGCTCAATTCGGTCAAATCCTCAAAATTCCTTACAACGGTCAAGCCGTTTTTACCAACGAGTGGGACCTTGCATCTCTTGAGTATTCTCAAGAAACCGAGGGACCATATTCCACCGACCTTCCTACTCCTGACGATATTCGTCGACTTCTTGAATTGGAACGTGTCATGGTAGACCGTACCATTAAAAGTCAAACCGTCACTCTTACTCCAAATCAAATCCTCACCAAAGAGCTAAGCCCCGACATGAAGCAATGGGAAGAGCTCATTCGAGAGAATGTGTTCGGACTAGGAGGACATCGGGACCATCTCCCCGCTTGTCTTGCTCACATGTTGTATTGTGTTGTTGCCGAGGAACAATACAATCTTGCTTACTTCTTTGTCAAAAGAATCGAATGTGCTAGAGCTAATCCAACCGCCAATCTTCCATATGGTATGTTCTTGACTCGTCTTTATCGACACATCATGGAAGCATATCCTCACCTCGACAATGGCATTTATGACATTGTTGATCGAGTCATGCGTCCTCTTGCTCTTAAACAAACTCGTTCGACACCTCGAAGTGATCTAGGCAAGGCACAGTCGGTTCCGTCTCTTCTTCATCCTCTCTGCACCAAGGCCATCATCTCACCAACACGATTGAATATGATGATGCGAAACTTCTCGACATGTACTCCATCCCCTACAACATCTATTAACTCTTTTCATCACTCGACTACCAAAACTACAATACCTTCTCGTCCGAACAAACCGAGGAAACTCGCATGTGCACGACAAAACCCCCTTGCTCAACAACACACATAAATCTGATGAGGAAATGCGCGAAGGGTTCAAATCATTTAGGAGAAATGCACTAAAAATAGTGTTTAGCAATAAAAAAAAAAAAAAAAAAAAAAAAAAAATAAAAAGAAAAAAAAAAAAAAAAAAAAAAAAAAAAAAAAAATCAAAAAAAAAAAGAAAAAATAAAAAAGAAAATAAAAAAAAAAAAAAAAAAAAACAAGAAAAAAAAAAAAAAAAAAAAAAAAAAAGAAAAAAAAAAAAAAAAAAAAAAAAAAAATAAAAAAAAAAAAAAAAAAAAAAAAAAAAAAAAAAAAAATAAAAAAAAAATTAAAAAAAAAAAAAAAATAAAAAAATAAAAAAAAAAAAAAATAAAAAAAAGAAGAAGAAGTAGACATATTAGAAAATAAGCGAGAATAACTAAATCTGTGTTTTTAAGGACATTTTTTATAACTTGATTTATGTTTTAGTTCTAAACAACCCGGGTGGTGATTATCGATTTATTCGAAAGACTTGGTGTTGTTTATCTTTAGATACTTGTTTCTATGAAGTAATTAAACCTTGGTTGGAGTTTATTAATCCGACCTACTTATGCTACTTGGTTTCAGATTTTTGATGTGTTTATTACATGTTTTATGATAAAATGTGCTCATAAAACTCAATAGGGGCTTTGCTGCAAATAAAACCACAAAATAGAAATACTCTCACAAAATTCTGAGAAAATTCTTTTTTCTGTTGAAAAATGGAAACCAACCAGGCGGCCCTTTAACTGTTAAGGGGACCGACCCCTAAAAAGGGACCCGCCCTAGCAAATCACTGGTAAAACAATATTTTTCCTGCTTTTTGACCCTCTTTTACCTAGTCTCAGCTATCTTTGCCCAGAATACTCGAACATAACTTGGAATAACATAAACTAGTTCAAACTTATTCCATTTGCAAACCATTTTCTTCCCATAAATCCACTCCAAATGATCATCTCCAATACATCATTTTCTTCATCATTCATCAACCATTATCAACATCTATGGCATCCACTAGAGCCGTCCAATTTCCCAAAGCCTCTAAGAGACAAAAAAACTATCATTCCACAAAACAATTGTTTGTGATTTAACCAAAAAAAATGACACAAAACTCCATCTCCCTAACTTAAACTATCATTCACCTAGTGCGCCTAATACACCCTTCAGAAACCATCAACCAAAGATACTTCTCATCTCAATTGACAACATACCCAAAGCAACAGACCTCTATCACATCACTTTCACCGAATGGTTATTTGAACCCACCAACATCTCCTCACAAGAGTTTCGCCACAACCTCTAACTCAAGAAAATGCGTCAATGGACATCACTCTCACCCTTTCACCAATTACCCCACTTGATGTCCAATTTGATACTCCATCACCTTCACCGCCTATCTTTGGTCATCCCATTCCTTGGAACCTTCTTGAGGCACATGGAGATTCATGTTTGTTTTGCATTCACAATCGTACTCTCATATTTGGATTGAGAGATGAACACTAAGTATTATTTTTCATATATTAAACATATCTCTCCACAACCACCAACAAACCATCATCCCTCACCACCTCCCATCCATCTTTCCCAAACAAACATACTACATTTTAGTTTCTCAAATAATGTCCAACACTATTATGCAACAAGTCCTATGAGCTTACTAGTTATAATGATTTTTTGTAGTTTTCAAATTCATGTATGTTTGCATGTTTTTGATTTTCCTGATTATTGCACGAGTGTGATTCACACACTATTATACTTTTAATGGATTTAGTATTGTTGGATGCTATTATGTTATGCTATATTATTTCCTTCTTGCTATAGTTAGAAATATTAGTATTGTTCTAACTCTTTTTTGTTAGCCCAAAACCAAGCTCGATTCCATGGTGCCCTCAACGAGGGGAGCAGCACTCAAGGGGGAGCATTATCCGTCGATTTACTAGCGAATTCTCGACGATACCATGTTTTGATTCTACAAAAAGAGGGAAAAATGACATAAACTTCACTACCAACCTGTGTACAACCATACATTACACCCTTAAATGAGTATTAAATATTGATAATTATCCAAAAGTGTGAGATTGTTATAGAAAAAATGCCTAAAAACATAATAATATAATTATCACATCTAGCGTTTTGAAAATCAAAACACACACAAGTAATTTAGTATCTAAAAATTTTCTTTCTAAAATTTATATCATTAATATGAATAATAAATCACTGCTTAACCCATTATATGAACAAAGGAAATCTTTATTCAACATTACACATTTATAAAATGTTAGTAAACATTTTTAATAAAACATATACAAAACATTTTCTACAATTAAAAGAAATGTTTAATTAAAAAATAACATTTTTAAATCAAATTTTCAGACCTAAACCGGCTAAAAAAGATATTCCAGAAACCCCCCCCTGACACAAAAAGGACAAACTGGGGCGCGCCCAGTATAAGGCGGCCCCCCTTAACTACACGGGCGACCCATTATCTTATAAGGTGACCGCCCACACTATTTAAGGGACCGCCCAATGTAAGACGTTCCTCATAAAATTCATATAAAATAATGGACATTTATATTTTATTTCCCACTATTTTCTCTCACTTTTGCACTCATTCTTCTGGATCACAACAGCCCACACATCTCATTAAAAACCTTTGAGTCATTTAATCATACAGCCTTTGTTTCCATCACAAGTGAAAAGTAATACACCACAAGTGTGCATTTGCAATCTGTAGCATTCCATATCATAACTTGTAAATCAATTGTAAATCTTATAAAGTTGGTGTCGTAATAGATCTTGGTGATTGTTGTAAGTATAGATGATTCTTAGGATATAATCCCAGTTGTGAAAGTTAGGTGTGAACGTAGACGTGAAGTAGTGAAGTAGTGAGGTGAAAGAATACTAAGGCATGAAGAAGTTGTGTAGGTAGTGCAAAGTTGATGAAGTCGTGAAAGTATGAAGAAGTTGTGAAGTCGGGAATAGAATGGTTTCTCGCTAAGATTAGAACTCGACATTTAGCTTAGTGTCGGAAATTGATATAAATGAAAGTTGTGTATGATTTTCTCCGCCATAAGTGATTTTGTGCATAGTGAAGAAAATTAACAGTTTTCGGTGCTTCGAGAGGGAGAAAGGCGAAGAGGTGACTTTCGTAACCGAACACTATAACTCCTTGTGTGTGGTTTATGCTTCTAACTCTTATCTCTTATTTCTTTATTGATTCTTACTTATTTATATTAATCATATTGTGCAATTATTAAATATTAACAAAAGTCAAATCTTAAGTTTTAATAAACAACCATAAACATTAAATTAAAAAGCTAAAACAATTCAACCCCCCTTCTAGTTTTCTCAAGATGATAATGTATTGCCTTCTCTAGAAGATATATATGGAAGCTCAATATAGTAGCATCATAAGAAGATTGTGCATTGATGCTAGTGTGAACTTAAAATATGGCACAGAGAATAATAGGATTTTTTTAAAGATGAAGAAAGAAGTAGTGAATGATCATTACAAATGTTGTATGAAATATGTAAAATGCGAATTATGACTTGAAAGTAAAAGATACTATGGCATCAGAAAAGCTCAGGAGGTGGTGAATGTGAAGTTGTTAATAAATGAAAATCAGATGTCTAATACATAGATCCGAAAAGTTCAAGATAGTTGAATGAGGGCATGGTACTAATGAGGTGTGGGCTGCATCATCCTGTTTATACATTGGCTTTCTTTTATTTAGTAAGGGTCTAAAGGTAGTTTCCTGCATTGTATGATATGAGTGATGGATGGTAGGCCTTTGAGAGGCTACATGGTGGAATGCCAGCTTAATGATGCCTTTTCTTTGCTGGTTCTTAATCTTAAAGTAGATGAGTAGCATTTAAGTAAGAATATTGTAAGGAGGAAAATGTAATTAAGTGGGAAGTATCCTTGAGTGTTCAATTGCACTTGTTGTATGCCAGCTTGCTGGAAAAGTGTGAGCACAGTGTAACAGCTCAAATGAACTAGAGGTTTGCCTATTTCTTAGTGGATCCCTGCCTTCAAGAGGCCCCCTCTGTGTGGTTTAGGGAAAGTTTGCCTTAATGATAGGTAGGGTGGTGTGAAGGTGGGAACTGTAGCTAAGTATAGGAATATCCTCATCTTGATGCCTATGCTTATGTTTCTAAAAAGGCTAGATGAATGGTGAACAAGATGTGAATGATGAGTTTTTTCTCTTTACTGTGATGTCTGATAGTTTATCAGACTTCAGGTTATAGTTGTATCCGAGGAAGTTAACTTGTTCTAGTATTAGTTGTTGGTTGTATCAGGGGCTAGGCATGTCCAATTCTCTTTTCTTATTTGTTGTAATCTCTGTTTGGAAATTAATATATGTTCACCATTTTACCAAAAAATATTTTGATAATTTCAAGGCTTATTATATAAAAAAATGTAAGATGCTTAAATAACACAAAACATAAGCAAAATGATATATGAAAGCGTAAATGAGGCTTGATTTTCTTTTAAAGTTAAGGTAAAAACAAATAATAGGTGTTTTGTCTAGTGTTTTAAAAGGGGCGGCATGACGGCGTTTAGTCGTGCTAAAGCCTGAGTGCCTACTATTACGTTACAAATGAACGAAGGCCGACTCAGGCGTGACCTCGAAGAATGAGACATAAAAGGCCATGATCAGTGAGCGGTAAAGCAAAGGCGTGGCCGGTTTTTTGTATTCAACACTAATAATTTTTTTTTTAAATAAAGTTATTACATGTAATGATAGTTTTTTAACTTTATTTATTATCACACACTCTAATGTAAACCTAAATATATAATGAATTATGATATAAATATATAAATATTTTTATATTTTGTGTAGCCTTAAGTCACGCATTAAAAACGCAAAAGATTCGTCATAACCGCTAAAGTGTGAAGTTTGATCATTTCATCACACCCCCCACTAGTCACTGCTATTATAACCTTCGTTTGTCCTTTCAAATGAAGAAAGAAAATAAAATGATCAATATTACATGAAATTATTAGTTAAGTAGTTTGAATTATACCTGACTATCTTTTATTAATCTATTTTAATTTAAATAAGCGAAATATGTGTGGGGTATACAGCTTTAAGTACAGTAAAAACAGAAACAAGATTAGGTGAATGATGGTGAATTGAAGGAGTGATCTCCTTTTTAAGATCCAGCAGCTTTCTTACTTCCTTCGAACAACCCATACCTCAACTGATACCCAATGAGCTTCACTTGGCTCCTGTAGCCCCGTGCACTATGAGCCACAAAAAGTTTAGAAAATAATTTATCACGATAATGTCAAGATATAGAGTATTCGTAACTTTTAAAGTATGCTGGTTAATGATAAAATATTTTTTTAGTTTAAAAGCCCTATTAGTATTTACTTAGTTATTATGTTTTTTTAATTTTTTGGACATAAACAAAATAGAATATATATTCACATTACCGTATTCAAACTTATTGCAACCGATATATATATATATATATATATATATATATATATATATATATATATATATATATATATATATACACACACACACACACACACACATATATATATATATATATATATATATATATATATATATATATATATATATATATACATATACATATATATATACATATATATATATATATATATATATATATATATATATATATATATATATATATAGGATAAAGATCAAATAAAAAGACAAATATTCGTGAGAAGGATAAAAAGATTTATTTTTTTTAAAAAGTTCTCAAAAAATTCTGAAAAAGATCCTACAAAATCGGTATGTTGGTGCAAGAAAAAAGTTGTAAAAGGAAGTTTTCTAAAAAGTGGATAGATTTGCCCAAAAAAAATTATGAAAAAAATCGTTTGTGCATTAAATCGTTTTTTGTGCAGCAAAAATTCGTTTGTACCCAACTTTCTTTGACTTTTTGCATCAAAATTTTATTGCTGCAACAAATTATAACATTCGAAAAAATGTGCCATCAAAATTTTTTGTGCACAAAATTTCTTTTTTGCGCATTAAAAAACTATAAAAACTCAAAATTATAAAAAACTTCTTATACAAAAGTTTTTGCACCAACACCCTGATTTAATGAATTTTTTTTAGAATATTTCGAGAACTTTTTTAAAAAATGTTTTCTTTTTATCCTGCTCACAATATTAGTCCTATTTTAATTTTAACCTTCCTCATATATATATCTATATAAATAGAGGAAGGTTAAAATAAAAAAGAAAAATTATTCGAAAAAGAAACACTAGCATGTTTTTAAACAGTTTTCGAAAAATTCTAAAAAAAATTCACAGATAAGTATGTTGTGCCATAAAACTTTTGTAAAGGAAGTTATTCTAATTATTGCGTTTTTTGTATTGTTTTTTTTTTAATGCACAAAAAACGAATTTTTAATGCAACAAAAAAAATTTGTGCAAACATAATTTTCAATTGTTCATTTTGTGCCTCAAAAATTCGTTTTGACCCCAACTACTTTAGACTTTTTGCAATCAAAATTTAATTACGCATCAAATTAAACAAGATGAAATTTTTTGTGCATCAAATTGTTTTTGTTCTCAAAATTTTATTATTTTTTTGCATACCAAAACAATAAAAACTCGAAAATTAGAAAAAACTTCATTCACAACGTTTTTGTATGCACCAACAAACCGGAACTTGTGAAATATTTTCAGAATTTTCGATGAACTTTAAAAACAAAACCATGTTAAGTGTCTCCTTCTCACGAAATAATTTTGTCTTTTTATTGATCTTTACCCTATAATCATATATATAATATTCTAAATATAAAAATATTACTAGATATATTATATATAGAAAAATTTAAACATCACCATACTGAGGCATCATCCTTCAACATGTCCTGCCAACCTCCAATAGGCATTATGTTCATCAATGACTACATTTTTCATCCCATTACCAACAATCAAAACCATCAATATGCATGAACATCCTCACACATTATGGCAAAGGTTGTAGTACTAACAACCATCATCACAAATCTAGTATAGCCTCTCCTTCATTGTACAAACATAGTTAAATTAACTACATTTTCTCTCACAACTAATCTCCCCATACCCCAAAATTACAGTTATATCCTCACAACCGAAAAAAACTAAAAGTTTTTTTTTTTGAAAAGCTGAAAATGGCATTAGCCTGAAAAAAATAATTAAAAGTGACTAGCTATCTAAGCATCATCAAATCAATATGAGTATCAATGAAAAATCAAGTAATAATATCCCTTCAACCAACCACTCTTATAAGTGTGCAAGAAACTTACTTTATGGAAAGAAAACTACAACTACGTGATTCTAACCTCCTTTTGTAGTGCTGCTGAATACTGTACTCTACGCTTTTTGTGCGACTAATGCTATTTTACTTGCGTGCGACCATATTTTGTCTTTTTTCTAAAAGGAAAAAAATCAAAATTTTGTTTTTTTTATGACAAAAGGCAAAATTTGATCTTACATAAATAAAATATCCATTAGTAGCAGAAAAGTGTAAAGTCGACTCAAATCAAGAGTAGCTTGCACAAACTTGTACTTTATTACTCACTCTGTCTCTAAATAAGTGTCAACTGTTGACTTTAAAAGTCATTATTCTTTAACTTTGACCTTAAATTATTTTGATTGTGTTATATAATACTTGATGCAAAATATATGAATAGATTGAGTTTTAAATGTATTTTTATTGGTGTGTTTTTATAAGTATTATATAACACAAACAAATTATTTAAGGTCAACGTGAAGAATAATGACTTCAAAGTAATAGTTAACTACTTATTTATGGACGTAGGGAGTAATAAAAACTAAGGCACGATTAGAATGTTAAGAGAGCACATGATGGTTGTGACCCTAGTTTAATTTAAAAAAAAATTTGGACAAGAAGTGGATCAAGAGTTCATTTTTGAGCTATTTTAAAAAAAATTCTTTGAAATTAGAACACAATTAATTCTATAATGTTTATAACCTTAAACATGTTGGAATTGTTTTTTTTTTCTTTTTCACCTAGTAGTTCTCAAGTGCAAATGAAATTCTGTTTCTATGTTTTGTCAAAGACATGTGTTGTAAAGCATTTCCCTAATGCAAAAACTAGCAATACGCTTTTTACTATTTTAAAAGGCATTTTTATTAGTTTTTAAGCAATGGGAAGCAAAAGCTTTGATAACTTTTTGCAAAGACTTGGTAAATAACAAGTCTTTGTTAAAAGCAATCCATCACTTTTATGTTATGTATTAATTGCAATTCAATGCAAAAAACCATTAAAGACTTTTTGCATTGGAGATGCTCTAATTTGTCGGTACCTTCAAATTTCGTATCTATTGCTCAACTCTTACGGAGAATGGAGGTCTTGGATCGATAATGTAAAACTGCCGAAGAAGAATAAAAGCATGTTCAAGGTATTTTAATTTTGCGATGTGGTGACTTCTATGAATTTTTCGTAATAAAGAAGATGTTCGAGGCCAAGCCAAATCTAAGGAGACGTTATTTGATGAGATTATTTGCAGTTCTATTACTGGTTACGTATAGATGCAATACTTTTGTTTAGCTGGGACGAATTGATAAAAAAAACGACTCTTATTTCTTTGTCAATTTCTAGCTCCTTGCTAGTTTTTTTTAATAAAAGTCGCCGTTAAAAAAAAAAAAAAAAAAAGTATCACTCTTCTCTATGCTTGCAATGGACCCTTTTCCTCACCACCGACATCTATTCATCAATTTCAATTATAATAATACATTTCATAAAACAGAAAACACTTTTAATGGAGTATGAGACAAACTAAAACACCTTTGTTTTTCGACACTTGGGATTATTTACGGGTATTTCTATTTATGCCCAAAGATTTGTTTGTGTTGGTAGTATATGTTTAAAAAAAAGTTTTTTCTTAAATGCCTCAGAGCGATAGAGCGATCGAAGCGACCAAATAAAAACTAATATTTGTACTTTTAAAATACACTTTGTGTAAGTGTATTTTTATAAGCATTTTTATTTTAACATGGAGCGACCCCGTATTAATACTTGAAGCGACTCCACGTTGACCTCGATTTAAAAAAAAATACATGAAGCGACCACCGTATAACATTAAGTATTTGGAGCGACCGGTAGGTGGGAAATATAATAATAATATTTTTTTGTCTTCTCCTATTTCCCTTTCACACAGATTTAGGGTTTATGATCCCCTAAATCTATAATCAATTCATAGACTCATTTTATCTTTGTAACAAAAAATCATATAACATTTTATGGGTAATTTCATACGTTGTCATTTCTTGTGTTATCACGCCATGATTTTGGTATAAGTATACGTGTTAAGTCTGATGAATATTGATGCATTATGTGGATTGAATATTGGGTATGAACACTTCATTTCATTGATTGGGGTTCTGCAACGATTTTTTGTGGTTATATTCCGACCAAAATCGTATCTCTTTTATTCCGATGAATATGAACAGATCTAGGAAACTGTAACAAACCTTATAGATGTCGATAGCAAGGGTATGTTATTCATCTTATTAATTACTTGTTATTTATGTTTAATTAGTTTTAATTTGATTAAAGTGACGTGAATTATTCAAATGTAAAGGTTTTGGCTGTGTTTTACATGTAACTCTTGCTCTAAATGGCTGCAATGAAATATGAATGATATAAACTCTTAGACCCCATATGTGGGGGGGGGGGGGGGGGGTAGGTGGGGGGGTGGGGGGGGGGGGGGGGTGTGCGGTAATCAATTTCTTTAAAACTGTTAAATGATAATCTGGTAAACATAAATAACATTTCCATCAGAAGATTCAATTTCTTTTTCAACATATTGCTTTGCCACTGAATTTTCTGACAAGTTGTCATTTTTGGATTTTATGAATCTTTCAATAGAATTCATCTGTTGCTTAACAGCAGCAAGCTCTTTTAAAACAATTGATGATCACGCATCTCATACATTCTCAAACAACCTGAACACTTTATAATAGAATGATTATGCAGCAACAAGCTCGTCACATGTAAACACGAGAACTGTATTCCACCACCTTTAGGATTGATGCTCAAACCGAGGATCATATACAACAGCATCACAAATATTAGTTGTAATACCCTATAGGGAAGCGGTTATCGATCATTATTGTTGTCCGACTACCAAATAAAAGTTCAAAATAATCCATACTACGAATCAACCATGGTTTGCAACAACTCAGTACTCGTTGGAGCCATAGACAGAATAGGATTAGACCATTCAACAAATAAAGCACCATAATCCCCTTCTTCTCAAATTTAACCACTCATTGACCAAGTTAGACTACGAGGATAACTAACGGATCTTTACTTCCCACCAAAATTTACTATTTCTGTACATCTCTAATATATATCTGCAATACCATTAAATACACATTTATTATAATATAATTTACATAATTTGAATTGTAACTAAGCATTAGTGTTAGACTTATTTTTACAAATATATACTTCTCTACATGACCATAAATGTGGGATATATTCAGTTAAACACAATGTTATTTAAAAACATACCTTCAGAGACCAAACAAAACCATATACATTATAGGTCTTAATCTTCTTTGAACTATCAATTTTCTTAGTCTTCTTTGTGAGGGACACATTTGTTTTATTCTTTAACATAACAACAACCTCATGCCTACTTATCACATTCACTAACTTTCGGTACGAAGCTCTCCAAAAATATTCTCCCCATGGGTATGCATCCCAGGCAGTTAAATCATCAACTAATTCAATTAGATTGTCAGCAATGTAATTCTTAGACTCCTGAACCATGAATACTATATTTGATACCGGTAATAAATAAACTTTAACACTATCTTCATCAGACAACAGCAACCCACCTTCTCGGGGCTTTCTAATACTTCCCAACCTCTAAACCCTTACTAACTTTCTTTAATGGTCTTCTATTTAAACATGAAATACCACTTCCACCAAAACGACTATTTTGCAACCATAAAGTAACTACCTGGAATTTTCCCAACGCAAAACAGTTCTCAAGCAAAATTCTGCCTACCAAATTCAAAATGATTATTTACCAATCCTTGTACTCAAAGAGGACAAACAACATTAATTTTATTCTTGTTTTACCTCATGCCTTAAAATATAGTTAAGAAGAATGTTGTCGTTTGAATATGCCGAAAATCCAACATTTACCAAACACGTCGAACAAAACCTTGTCCTATCGTCTTACATTACATTCCTGACCCAACAGCTCCTACTAGATGTAACGTATATCAAAGTCCCAATGAATTGTACTTTCACATCAAAAACTTGCAATCATATATCCATATACAGATGATGTGGTTCGGATAAGTAGGGTTTCTCAATATTAGAATAATCAATTTTAGGGTTATCTCATGATGTGGGTTTCGTGATATTAAGGTTTCTCACGTGGAGTTTAATTGATTTACATTGAAGAACTATGGTTCTTAATATTCAAAAGGGAATAGTGAAGGAAATTAAATGTTTTGGGTCTGCGTATTTGGGTATATGATCAGAGAATGTTTGTTTTGCCTTGTTTGGAAATTTTGGGGTAGATTTTGGTATACTTGAAATAGTAAGTGGCACAAATTTCAAGGTTGTACTATTTAAATAAGTTAAAAAAAATTAAAATATCTTACCTAACGGTCGCTCTAATTGGTGTATAAAATACGTAAGTCGCTTCGATTACAACTTTGACTTTTTGTATAAATATCATAACATAATTTAGTCGCTCCAGGTATTAATACGGGGTCGCTCCATGTTAAAAAAACATGCTTATAAAAGTACACTTACACAAAGTGTACTTTAAAAGTACAAATATTAGTTTTTTATTTGGTCGCTCTGTTGATAGAAATAATGCCTAAAAACGTTATTAATATTTTTCGATCTCTCTACCTTTTGATATTCACAAAATGTAAAAACGATTAATGAAAAATTATTCGTAAACAAGTAATTAGTAGTAAATTTTTATTTTGAAAATTTAATCACTTAAAGGTATGAATAAACATATGCTTAATGCATTTTATGATCAAAGAAATAACCTTACATTTTTTATAAAAATGTCACAAACATTTTTATAACTTTTACAAAATATTTTTAGATTTAAAAGAAATGTTTTATTCAAAATAAATATTTGAATTCAAATTTTATACCAAAACGCTAGAAATGTTTACAGAAATGAACAAAAAATGGAGCCGTCTGAACCTGGGACGGCCCCTTTACTTAAAGGGCAGTCCCCTTAATAATTAAGGGACCGCCCTACAAAAAGCCAGCCTCAAGTGGCCTATTAAATACTAGACTATCCCCACTGTTTTTCTCACCTTTTGCACACACTTCTTTATGTTCTAATCAGTTTATACTCTCCATTCTTTTTTAATCATTTAATTATAAAGCCTTGTTTCCAAGTGATCCAAGATTTGTTCCTCAAGTGCAAAAGAAGAATACTTCCTATCATCAAGTGAAGAAGTATTATAGCTTAGTGTGTGTCCTTGCAACCTTGTTGCAATTGTAATAAATCTTGTAAATCATTGTAATATTGAGAGTGTGTGTTGTAGTTGTGTATACTAAGATGATTGTGGTGTCATAGTAAGTTAAGTTAGATCTTTGAATCTTAGTAGGTAGTGTTTGATTGTGTGATCAAGGTATGTTTAGTCAAGTGAATTTGTAAGAAACGTAAGAAGGTTTGAAAGGGTAGAGAAGTTGTGAAGTGAAGAATAGTCGTGTAGTGAAGAAGAAGTCGTGTAGTGAAGCCAAGTAGTGAATTGTCGTGAAGTGGTGTGTTTAGTTGTGATAGATTGGTTCTAGCTAGATAGAACACTACATTTCTGTTTGTGACGAAAATGGTTAAGCAAAGCCAGTACGGTTTTCATCCGCCTTAAGGGAGTTTTGTTACATAGTGAAGATACTCTCGAGTTTTGGTGCTCGGGAGTGAAAGTAGGTGAAGAGTGCTGTCGTTCCGAACTACTATAAATCCTTGTGTTTGTGGTTTTGATCTTTCTAAGTTTAACACCTTGTCTTTCATATCTACTAGCATTTACTTACATATTTGTATTGTTCATATTGTGCACATATTGAGATCACACAAAGTCGAATATAAATTTTTATAAACAAGACAATAATTTAAAAGCGATAAACTAATTCAACCCCCTTCTAGTTGTTCCCACAATGGTAACAGGAAGCCACGTCAAACAAATTGTTAAAAATAAATTGTATTTTAAAACTTGAATCGATCTATGGAATCAAAAAAATATTTTGAAGGGCAATCTATGCAAAGACCACCACTATTTGAAAGTGATGGGTTTATTTATTGGAAAAATAGATTCGAAACTTATGTGAAATCAAAAGATCTAGATTTTTGGCATGTTATTACATATGGTGATTTTCCTCCTATTAAAAATAATCCCGAAACTAAAAAGGTTGAAATTGTACCTTTTGATAAAAAAAACGATGATCTTAAAAAGAAACTTGCTAAAAATAATAAAGTTAAAATGGTGATTTATAATGCTTTACCACGTAAAGAATATGAGAGAATTTTTATGTGTAAAATCGCAAAAGAAATTTGGGATACTTTATTAATCACTCACTAAGGTAATAGTCAAGTCAAAGATAATAAAATAGATCTTCTTGTTCAACAATATGAACAATTTATGATTCCGGAAGAGGAATCGATAGATAATGCTTTTGCTAGATTTAATACTATTATTACTAGTCTAAAAGCACTTGATGAATGTTTTACTAGCAAGAATTATGTTTGGAAACTTCTTAGGGAACTTCATCCTAAATGGCGCGTAAAGGTTATGGCTATTAAAGAATCAAAAGATTTAACATCTCTATCACTTGATGAACTTATTGGAAACTTAAAAGTTTATAAAGTAATAATTAAGAAAGATTCCAAAATGGTCAAAGGCAAAAAGAAAACAAAATAGATCTCGTGCCTTGAAATCAAAAAGTGAATCCTAGTGATAAAGATAGTTTGACTTTCGATAGTAAAGACGAAGAATATGCCATGGCCGTGAGAGACTCCAAGAATTTTTTCAAAAGACGAGGAAGATTCGTAAGACAACCACATGATGAAAGAAAGTCATCCCAAAGAAATAAAGATGACAAAAATGGCAAAAGCAAAAGAAAATGCTTCAAATGTGGAGATCCAAATAACCTCATCGAAGAGTGTCCAAAACTATCAAGAAGCAACAATCAAAGAGCCTTTGTTGGAGGATCATGGAGTGATAGCGATGAAGATGAAGAAGAAAAGACTAAAGACGAAAAATGTCTTATGGCTAAAGCTTCTAATGAGGTACTTTCCGAAACTGACTTCTTTTATGATAGATCAATCATCGTTAGATGAAAAAGACTTAGATAATGAATATAATCGACTATGCAAAATAGGTCTAGAAGTCATGGCTAAAAATAAATCACTAAAACAAATTAAAAATAGATTAGAAATTGAAGTACTGGAACTAAAAAATAAACTATCTAAAATAGAAAAAGGTAAAGAGTCATGAAAAAGGTAAAATATTCCAAGACCTTAGATTGAAAATGAAAAACTTAAGGAAGAAATTTCTAAGCTTAATCAATTTAAATAATAGTAGTAAATCTCTTAAGAAAATGTAAATCTTCAAAACCTTCAGTGTACCGGTCTAGGATTTAACTTTACCAAAGGATCAACTAGTGAGACTAAACAAGTAAATTTTGTTAAGTCACAAAAGGTTGAGTCTAAAGATAAATTAGTAGAATTAAGCTCAAGCCCAAGGCCAAAATTTATGCTTATAAACAATACTAAAATTCCTATTGCAAGCAACGACGAAGTAAAACGTTTTTATAAACCTTCCTTAAAACCCGAAATCGGATTTACTAAACCTAAAATGAGATCTAAAACTCCTCCAAAAAGAACCAATATTTCTCACCCTCAGTCTAAAACAACACAACCTAGGAGAGATCATGGTAGAGAAAATTACCCTAATAATAATCATTCAATGTGGAATTATTCACAACAACCAAACTTTTCTCCGTGGGAAATATGTCCACCCTATCTGTATCCGAATTAAATGAAACCTATGCAAAATATGTTCGGGAGTAACAATTTTAGACCCATGAGACATTGGGGACCAAGTGGTTGAGTCGTTACAACATTTAAGTTGAGTTGTTCATGAACACTTTTTGGAATCCGATGAGTGAATACATTCTTAAAACTTTATGATAGGATTGCCAAAATATTTCTCCTTCAAAGCTTGCTCACTTGAAGATGTTGAAGAAAACACATTGTAGGCAAAGGTACGCTTTCTTTCCCAATTACTTAGAATATAGATTATGTGCAAAGTGTTAAATGACTATGTGATATTATGCTACAAATAATATTTGAAAAACTAACACTATTACCTGTCATAGCATATAAATTACCATAGGCTTGGTAAATGATCAAACCTTCACCGCTAGGCGCAAGTATTATTCATTACTATCAAAGAGGTCTTTTAAAGGGTTATGGGGTGTAGGTGTAAGATAACATTAACAGAAATGGAAATGGATGGGATACATTTGGGGAGAGACTTTTGGGTGAATTTGGAGTTGAAAGGTTAGCTAATTATTTATAAGAATACATGCTGGTTGGGTTGCTAAGCCAAAGACTCGAACAAGATATACAAACTCTACAAAAGTCTACATCCATCTCTTTATTTTTCTTTTCTTGACTCTATGATAAACATAAACACAAGAAAATGGCAGCCCATACATTTTTTTTACTTTTTTATTGTTGAGGTGTCATTTTATACACTTTTCGAGGTTGTTTAAACCCCAAAATCATGTGTTTAAGCCCAAAATAGGTACTTAATCGTTCCTTTTCAGGTATTTCTCATTTGGTAGACATTTGGATGAATTACACGTGACTTGGGCTCATTTGGAGAAGAAACAGATGAGATTACGAACCAACAAAAAGACTCTTGAAGATTTGTGCTCACAGATCCTAGAGACGACGTCTCCAGCTACACACGACGCCGTCACAACTCATCAAGTGACGGCGTCACATCTTTCATGACGGAGTCAACCCACACCAACTCAAACGTAGATCTAGAAGATTCATCTCACGACGGCGTCACGACTAAAACGCGACGCCGTCGCGTCGATTTTCCTATATATACAAACCCAAATTTAGGGTTTTGGGTGTGTAAACTTTAGAATAAAAAGAGGGTACGAACCCTAGTTCGTTTAGCAGCTTTAGGAGACGATTTTAGGGCCTAAAAACCCTATTGTACTTCTTTCAATTCATGTTTTAATCAAGTAAGGTTTACTTAATCATTCAATATGTCTATGTGTTGTTTGATCTATTGTTCTTGCTTTATCTTTAACATGCTTGGATAAACTTATTATTGTGTTTATTTATGATTGTATGAAACCTTGTTTGGTTTTCCTAAACTAAATCGTGCCCTTAAAACCCTAAAACCCTAATTTTGAAACCCTAATAAGCTAAAAGCTATAAGCTATTTCTATAAGCTATAATATCATTTTTATAAACTTAGAAAGAAACCCTAAAAGCTCTAAGCTTTTGGATTCTAATTTTAAAGCCAAACGTACCCTAATTGGATAAACGAGCTCATAAGCTCATTTTTATAAGCTATAAGCTTATTAAGTTTGTAAATTCAACTTATTTTAGCTTATTATGATAAGCTAAATGCTGCAAAACTGAATTGGATTCAAAAAATGCAAAGTATTTGATTTTTGGACTAGAAATGCAAATTGAATGATCCTTCAAGGGTATATATTGTAACTTTTAAAATTATTAAACTTTCAGGCCAAAACTATAAATATCCTAAAGTTAAAACCACAAAGGCCTCTTTTGCCATATTTCAAAGTTAAGGGTTTAAAATGTTTAAATGTTTTAAATATAAAGTAAAGGGTTAAATTTGTAAATATATATATACCAAGGGTATATATTGTCATTTTCGAATTCTTAAAGGTATAAAGTGTAATATTTTTATATTAATTATAAAAATATATTTAAATATTATAAGACTCGGTTTTATTAAAACCCGACACATTCATCGTTATCATTCATCGATCGAAACATTATAAAACAATTATGTTATAAATATAACATAATTTATCATCCACTAGCTTTTGAAGAAGCTGAAAAGGATAAAATCCTATCATTTAAACTATAACGTATCACATTACTAGGGAGTTTCATGTGAGAGGATTTCATTTGGGTAGACGTTTTAACGAGTTACTGGATTTACGATTTAAAGTGTCCTAGCACATCAAACATTTACTGCATGACCTCTAGATTATGATAGCCTGAACAGTGATACGATGTTTTCACAAGTTAACAAACCAAAAACCGTTAAACTTTATGAAGTAAAGTTTTGGAATATAATCAATCAAACAAAGACTTGACATATTACCCTAGGTTGCGTGACGAGGCTGTTTACTTCCATTTGAATTAAATCTCAAATCAATCAACTACCTTATCTAGGTGAGTTCATAGGCCCACCTTTACATGTTTTCTAAACTCCGTGGGGAGATACATGCTATAAACATGAATACAAGTGTTTTCCAACTGTATGTTATCCTGATATATTATTGCCTAAGTACCTCCATTTGCCATAAGGCCTCACTATCATAAACTATTAATTACTTGTAACTGAACGTACTGGTTGAGTAAGCGTGAATGCCGTGAATAGATCTATTGGGACTAAACTCCCCCGTCCAGGTTCTGGTACACACATGGCCAGCGAACGCACTTCATTTGAGGAACTCTAGGTGTTTGGTAAAGCACCTGCTTAGGGAAACAACTTATGAATAACATTTACTTAAGGATTCGGTGTCATGAGCTTAGTGCAATAATATAATATTGTTTAGCATGATAATTGTATTCATTGCAATTATTACTATTACATTGACTTATATTTAACTATTACATTTCAAACCTATGAATTTCACTCACCTTTGTGTTGACCTTTTTAGTATGTTTATCTCAGGTAATTGAGCAATTTATGACACGAAGTGGCATTGGACTTGAGGACTTCCAAACTTGTTATCATTCAACTTTTATGTTTTCAATGTATTTTGGGACCTCTGTTTGTAAAACTCTGATATGATATTGAATGATAACTAAATTTTCCAAAACGTCTCTTTTGAGTCGTTTTCTATGATTATGACTGTTGATTCATGAAGTAATAACCCAAATTAGCTTCCGCTGCTATATGTCAAATATCAGGGTGTTACATCGACCGACGCCCGCACCGAGCTCAGCACACACCCCCAAGCTTATGTCAATGCAGTCTATCCGAACTCCTGACCGTAAAATCAAAATTAACCACCAATACTAAGCACTTTTGCTTTTTGTGAACGTACATGTTCGAGCCCTCAACTACAAGCATTAGATACCACTTTTGAAGCTCGAGTAGGGGATTAGATAGCAGCGCACACCGAAAGGATGGAAAGATTTGAGAACACCATTTTCAAGCAACGTGAGGAGATCGATGGTAGGATGACTGAAATGTTCGGGCTTCTCAAGGAACTCACGACTAGCAGAACCCCTGAGAAAGTATTAATAAAAGAAGAAGCCAAATTTCCCATTACCAAGAACGTGAATTCTATCTCTTTGACAAAAGATGAAGAAGGAGGGAGTAATAGGACGAAGGTGACACCCGACAACACTGAGAAGCTTACCAAAAAAGAAACGGAAAAGCCAGTAATAGAGGTTGAGAAAATAAATGAAGTTGAAACGGGGCCGGAACCAAATCAATCAAAACATCTAAGAGCGAAGAAGCAGTAAAAGCACCCGGTTCTCAACCTGTCACATATTACCTAAAGCATAAGATTAATGAAAAGCTAATAAAGGGGCTAGTCAACAACAATAGATTTAATAACTCTCGATTAAGAACCCAAGCTGGAAAGAAAAGGGGGAAGGAGTATAAAGTATTACTTGGGGGACCTGCTTATGATGCGATTCTTAAGAAAAAAGATAACAAAGAAGGAGGACATCGAAGGGAATTTCAAAATACCTTGCAGCATAGGGAACCTTAAGCACGTGAACGCCCTCGTCGATCAAGGGTCCGATGTGAACGTCATTCCCTACTCCACCTACATGAAACTCACCGACGAAAGTCCTGTTGAGACTGACATCAGACTCTCACTAGCTAGCCACTCGTACATTTACCCCTTAGGAATCACTGAGGATGTGTTAGTTGAGATCGCTAAACACGTATACCCTATAGATTTTGTGATCTTAGATATCAGGGAAAACGAAAATAGGCCTTTCATCTTAGGAACATCATTCTTAACAACAGCTAAGGCCTCAATTAAGTTCGATACTGGCACAATAACTCTAAGGTCAGGAAAGCATAAAGTAAGTTTCCATAGGATACCCGATTCCTCCAATATGACTGACAGAGGAGTAAAAAATGACATAGAACCCATAGCCCCCACTATGACTGTTAATAGGCTAGTCTTGGAATGGGAAGAAAAGATAAAGCTCCACTTGGAAAGGGAGATGCAGTTCAACCAATGGAGGAGCAAAAATTTCAAAGGCATGCATCCCACTCTTATTGTAACCAAGGAAGGAGTGGATTATGAAGTAGAAGTCACGTAAGAGCGTGTGACTTTGAGTCTAGCTACAAGACTCGTTAATAAAGAAAAGCGCTTCTTGGGAGGCAACCCAACTTACCTTTCCCGCAATTAGGAGTGTCGTGTGTGTTTTATTATTCATAGTTTGTTTTATTATGTTTGAACTATCTTGTTATCATGTTTTGTTTATTTTTAACCTCGTCTTAATTTCAATCAAAGGTATTTTGCAAACAATAAGTGTAGGGGAATTTATCTGGCTTTTGATCCAAAATTCAAACATGTTGAATGAATTGTTTAGATTAATTCGCGTCAGTTTTGAGTCATATGATTGAATTGTTAAATCTCAGGTTTTATGCAGCCATTTATACAGGAATTAACTTATGGAATCAAGTGCAGGAAATTTTTCATCAAAAACAAAATTTTTGTTTTCACAGACTGTGGAGACGGCGTCATGATTAACAAGCGACGCCGTCACCACGACACCTGTGACGGGGTCACCACAACCCTGACGGCGTCAAACGCCCAGGTTCAGAAAACTCAAAGTTTTTAATCAATTTTGAAAATAAAACTTGCACAACATTTAATATATGTATTCTTCTGTTATAAACCTGCAAAACCTAATGAGTTTAACAATTCTTTCATCCTATCTATCGAGTCGAAACCTAAATTCACATTGTATATTGGTAAAACGCACATTTTATGCTTGGTATAGTTGTCTTTATCTTTGATTACAGGTTATATATGATGAGGAGAAGCTTGGAAGTTCTTAGGAAGTTTCATTGGATGATTCTCGGAGGATGATTTAACCAGTTATCGCATGTTTCTTCTTCATTATTGAGTAAACCAGGGGAGTACTAGTTTCTTTTCCTTGTTTTCTTTTCTCTTTATTCGTTTTAATGGGAACTTCTAGAGAACATTGGGGACAATGTTCAACTTAAGTGTAGGGGGAAAATAAGCCTTAGAAACTATTCTTTCATTTGTCATTTGCTTTGTCTTTAAAAAGATGGGTAATATATCAAAACATAGCATAAAAGGGTGATTTTTACCAAAATTTAATTTTTTTTACGACACATACCAACGAAAACCGAGTATTATTAGCGTCCCATGGATAAGAATTTATATGACTAGCATAAAATTTCTCAAAATTCCACCCCACAATGTGAGGTTCGCCCTTATATATTATACCTTTAGCTTGTTCGAGTTAAGGAGTGAGCAATCATGTGTGTCTATTCCGTCATTACGGATGTGTATGCGTGGTTTTGTCGCCTTTTCTGGAACATTGGTATTCGTTACTTTAGGATTATAAGAATGTACCAGTAGTATATTAAATTCTAGAACTTGTTTTTGTGATGCATCCCGAGACCGCATAGTAAGTATTAGGATTTGCTTGATAAAAGGCATTAGGAATAACCCATGTTTTAAACTTATAATTGTTATGATGGTCACACCGATCATATAACCATCCCACACCCTTACCATGCACTCACCTTTAGTATAGGATACCCCTAGTACAACCCTCTAAGCCTATCCTTTTTCATGGTTCTTATAATTTTTTGGTGGATTCCAGACTATTAATGAAGAGCATTGTCACCCTTAAACCAATCGTTAAACCCAAAAAAGCCTCAGCCTACCTTATATGTACTCACCTTTAGTACATTATTGTGTTTAACCCAAGTTAATTATTGAGTACACGGTTGCTAAGTCTTTATCCTTGTAAATACAATTTTGGGGCGATTGGGATTCATGGTAGTATTTATTTCGCAGAAGAATGGGGAAGAAAAGTTAAGTCAATACCCCCATATGTTTGTCAAATAATCTCCATGTTATTTTGATCCACCTCAATACGGGTCATTAGTTAGATTGTAAATATCGAGCATGTAAAAGCTCAAGTGTAGGGGTACGTGTTATAAACCCATATGTTGTATTATGTTACTAATAAAAAATGAGAAAAGAAAAAGAAAGAGATTGATGTAGAGTTGTGTAGAGTTTGTATATCTTCGTCCGAGTCTTGGCTTAGCAACCAAACCAGCGTGTATTCGTGAAAATAACTAGCTAACCCTTCCACTCCAAATTCACCCAAAGTCACCACCTCAATGTATCCCATTCAGTTCCGTTTCCATTATATGTTATCTTACACCTACACCCCACAACCCTTTAAAAGACCTCTTAGATAGTAATGAATAATACTTACACCTAGCGATGGAGGTCTGATCCTTTACCAAGCCTATGGTAATTTATATGCTATGACAGGTAATGAGTGTGATTTTCCATTTCCCTATATGTTATAATTCATTATACAACCGAGTGAAAGAGAGAATCTCAAACACTTATGTAAGGTGCTAGTATATACTTTCTGTGCTTTTAATTACGAGGTCTAGAAGGTCTATCTACCAACTGAAGATCAGGGATGAAGAAATTCCTAAGACGCATTCATAACATTGTACGGGCACATACAATCCAATGATGCCATTTGGTTTAACTTAACAATGCCTGCTGTGTTCATGGACCTCATGGGAACCGTGTGAACAAACCATTACTTGGATAAATTATGTGATAAGATCATCGATGAATACTCATCTACTCCCGTATCAAATGAAGAACAACGTAAATCACCAGAAGATAATTTTGTAATACTCATAAAGGAGAAAATTGTATGCTAAGTTCTCAAAATGGTGATTTCTAGATCAAGTAACGTAGCAATTTCTGGCACGTGATTTTTGAACAGTCAAGGAAATCAAGTTTGACCCTGCCAAGATTAAAGCAGTTAAGAATTGGGCATCTCCTACCACACCCACAGAATACCCAAAACTTAGACTTACCATTATACTATCGAAGATTTTTCCAGGTTTTCAAAGATTGCAAAGTCTTTGAAACTGAATTCACCCAGAACAACAAGAATTATCAGGGGAGAAACCAAGAGTCACTTTCCAACTACTAAAACAAATTTGTGTAAAGCTCAATCTTATCATTACCATAATGGAAAACGATGATTTTGTCATTTACTGTGATGCATCACATCAAGGTCTGCGAGCGGTGTTAATGCAAAGAGAAAAAAGTTATTGCATATGCATCCCGACAACTCAAGCCTCATGAAGAGAACTATACCACACACGACCTCGAATTAGGAGCAGTAGTGTTTTGGCGCATAAAATTTTTGTAGACACTTCAGTACGGCACAAAGTGTACTGTGTTCACGATCATAAAACCTTCAAACATAATCCTTGATCAGAAAGAGGTTGAACATGAGACAAACGCACATTGGTTAGAATTGCTTGCAATTACGAAATTGAGATTCTCTACCATCCTGGAAAGGCAAAAATGTTTAAGCAGATTGCCTTAAAAAGGCCACAAGGAAACGAATCAAAACCACTTAGAGTTAGAGCCTTATGTCCATGACCCTCACCCAAAATACCATCCCAACTTCCCATGAAGCCCAAACCGAGGCAATCAAAGAAGAGAACATCAAAGCTGAGAACCTACGAGGAATAGACAAAGCATTTGAAGTACGTCCTGATGGAACCTGATGTATTAAGAATTGAAGTAGGTTACCATTCTTTGGTAATTTGAGGGACTTGATCATGCATGAATCCTATAAATTGAAGTATTCCATCCACCCAGGTTCTGACAAGATGTATCAGGATCTAAAGAAACTCTATTGGTGACACCCACCCCCCCCTCCCCCCCCTCCTAACATGAAGGCAATCATCGCTGAATATGTCGGCAAGTGGTTTAACATCATAGATTAAAGCAGAATGTCAGAATCCATCGGCTTACTGATACAACCAGAGATTCCTACATGGAAATGGGAAAGAATAATGATGGACTTCGTTACAAAACTACCCAAAACATCAAACGGACATGACACAATTTGGGTCATTATAGACCCCCTTACCAAATCAGCACATTTCATCCCTACCAGAGAGACAGATAGTATGGAAACTCTTACAAAGTTATATATAAAGGAAATAGTCTCATGGCATGGAGTGCCGATATCCATTATCTCAGATCATGACTGTCATTTCACATCCATATTCTGGCAGTCAATGCAGAGTGCTTTGGGTACTCAATTAGACATGAGTTATGTCCTATCATCCTGATACAGATGTGACAAAGTGACAGAACCATCCAAACACCTGAAGATACTTCAAGCCTGGTTATAGATTTTGGAAATAGGAAAATACGGAAAAGTTTGACATTTACCATTGGTAGAATTTTTCTTACAATAACATTTACCATGCCAAATAAATAAGGCAGCACCATACGAGTCACTTTATCGTCGAAGTTGAATATCACCAGTCTGTTGGGGCCCGAATTTGGAGATGTTTATTAACTTACAGGACCAAGATAATCCATTGAAACCACCGAAAATATAGTGGCAAATTCGACAACCGCTTGCAAGGCAGCAAGAGACCGTCAAAAGGAATTATTCCATTATAAAGGCGAAAGCCTTTGGAAATTCCAATTGGAGATCGTGTTTAAAAAAAAAAAAAAAAATGTAAAAGAGTCACCTCGGAAAGGTTCAATCTAATCCATTTGGGAAATGAGGAAGCTTAACCCCCTGTACAATGGACCATATAAGATCCTAGATTAGGGTCGTCCAAGGCATCCAAACTTGAGCCTTCCTGAAGAACTCGGTAATGTCCCCATTGCCTTCCCACGTTTTCTAATTTAAAGAAATGTCTATCTGACGAATCCCTCGTCATACCAATGAAAGAGCTTCGGCTTGATGATAAACTTAACTTTCTGGAAGAACCAATAGAAATTATGGATCGAGAAGTCAAGCAACTGAGACAAAGTCGTATCCCTATAGTCAAAGTAAGATGGAACCTCAAACGAGGACACAATTTACATGGGAACGCAAAGATCAAATTTGTGCCAAATATTCACATTTATTTTCAGACATCACTCCAGCATCCAACTAAATCTCGGGACGAGATTTATTTTAAGGTTGGGAGACTATAACAACCTATAATTTTCCTCTATGTAATTATCCATCTATTAAATTAGATACAATTTTCCTCTATTTAATTATCCATCTATTAAATTAGATGCAATTTTCCTCAATTTAATTTCCATCTATTAAATTAGATGCAACCATTTTCATGGAAAGATTTTTCCATCCATAATGTAACGTAACTTACATTACCAAAGTAAACGAGCTCACGCAACCTACCAGCCAAATTTCATCAACGTTTATGTCAAGTAAACATTATAATATGTCAAGCAATATGTTTTAATCATCATTTTACCATACGTTATCTATTTAACGTACTTTTCATAACGTTTATTATAAAACAAACATTATACGTTAACGTTTATATCAAAACCCTAACTATATGTAATGTTTAAATACAAAACAAATGTACAAGCTTTCAAGGCATGTGAATACAATGTACAAATTCATAACTTTTGATATGGTTTTCCCTCCAAAACTAAATGTACAACTTGATAATGCATAAAATCAAAATACCATTTTCCCTCTAATTTCTTTATAGATTTCATACAACCTTTCTAGCACAAGATACAAGCACTTAATGCACGATATTTAACTAGATTTCCTCCCTAACCCTAACCTATACTCGTCCTAAAATCCTAAACCCTAATTCGAAAACCCTAAACAACCCAAAACCCTAAACAAGTTTAAACCAAACCACAACCAAGCAACCACCCTTCTCCATGATTCACCACCATGCCTACCACCTTGCTAAGAACTACCATCACCTCCTTTTCACCACCTACAAGACACATCACCCCCCCCGTGTCAAAAAATAATACACCCTTAAGCCCCAAGTAAACCTCCTTGTCACCTCTCTTTGATAACCGAACCCCTCACCACCTCTTAACACATTTCTAAGCTAGTCTTAGCTCTCCTTAGTCATACCTAGTAACCCTTGGCCACTACTTCACCTAACTTGGCCACCACTCCACTCAAAACCCTTAGTCTCTACTCTATTCGTTCCTATATATAGTCGAACCACATAAACACCTTCATAACTTACAACCAAACTCAAAACTCTCTTAAATGGTGTTCTAGCCAAGCTAAGGAAGAATATAATGGAAGTCTAAGCCAAATAGAAGCCAAGTTTAAGAAAGAAAGAGGCTCTTGATTCATCTCCAAAAGTTTTTGGATCATACTTACCCATTTTGACCCCTTTTCACACCATTTTCGTGATAACATGTAAAGTCTCTAAACTTGTTCTATAAGTTCTTATTATGTTGTAGAGCATATATAAGTTATGATTTAACTATTTGAATAAGCTAAACCATTTATTTGGTTTTCCTAAACTAATCTGTGCCCTTAAAACCCTAAAACCCTAATAAGCTAAAGGCTATAAGCTATTTCTATAAGCTATAATATCATTTTTCTAAACTTGGAAATAAATCCTAAAAGCTCTAAGCTTTTAGATTCTAATTTTAAAGCCAAACGCACCCTAATTGGATAAACGAGCTCATAAGCTCATTTTTATAAGCTATAAGCTTATTAAGTTTGTAAATTCAACTTATTTTAGCTTATTATGATAAGCTAAATGCTACAAAACTGAATAGGATTCAAAAAAATGCAAAGTATTTGATTTTTAGACTAGAAATGCAAATCGAATGATCCTTCAAGGGTGTATATTGTAACTTTTAAAATTATTAAACTTTCAGACCAAAACTATAAATATCCTAAAGTTAAAAGTACAAGGGCCTGTTTTGCCATATTTCAAAGTTAAGGGTTTAAAATGTTTAAATGTTTTAAATATAAATTAAAGGGTTAAAGGTTGTAAATATTAAACCAAGGTATAAATTTGTCATTATTCAAATTCTAAAATGTATAAGTGTAGTAATTTTTATAATAATTATAAAAAAATATTTAAATATTTAAAAGACTCGGTATATAAAAACCGACATATTCAACGTTCTCATTCATCGATCGAAACGTTACTTAAAACAATTATGTTAAAATATCACATAATTTAACACCACTAGCTTTTAAGCAGCCTTAAAGGATAAAATCCTATCATTTAATCTATAACGTATCACGTTACTAGGGAGTTTCATGTGAGGATGTATTTCAATTTGGGTAAACGTTTTGATGAGTTGCTGGATTTACGATTTAAAGTGTCCTAGCACCTCAAACGCTTACTACATGACCTCTGGATTATGATAGCCTGAATAGTGATACGATGTTTTCACAAGTTAACAAACCAAAAACCGTTAAACTTTATGAAGTAATTTTTTGGTATATAATCAATCAAACTAAGACTTGACATATTACCCCAGGTTGCGTGATGAGACTGTTTACTTCCATTTGAATTAAATCTCAAATCAATCAACTACCTTATCAAGGTGAGTTCATAGTCCCACCTTTACATGTTTTCTAAACTCCGTGGGAGATACATGCTATAAACATAAATACAAGTGTTTTCCAACTGTATGTTATCCTAATATATTATTCCCTAAGTACCTCCATTTGCCATAAGGCCCCACTATCATGAACCGTTAATTACTTGTAACCGAACGTACTGGTTGAGTAAGCGCGAATGCCGTGAATAGATCATTAGGACTGAACTCCCCTGTCCAGGTTCTGGTACACACATGGCCAGCGGACGCACTTCATTTGACGAACTCTAGGTGTTTGGCAAAGCACCTGCTTAGGGCAACAATTTATGAATAACATTTACTTAAGGATCGTGTCACCATGAGCTTAGTGGCAAAATATAATCTTGTTTTACCATGATAATTGTATTCATGCAATTAATGCCTATTACATTAACTTTGTATTCAACTATAACATTTCAATCCTGTGTATTTCACTCAACCTTTGTGCGACCTTTTAGTATGTATTCTCAGGTAATAAGCAATTTATACATGGATGGCATTAGACTTGAGACTCCAAACTTGTTTATCATTCAACTTTTATGGTTTTCAATGTATTTTGGGACCTCTGTTTGTAAAACTCTGATAGAATGATAACTAAAATTTCCAAAACGTCTCTTTTGAGTCGTTTTCTATGATTATGATTGTTGATTCATGAAGAAATACCCCAAATTAGCTTTCGCTACTATATGTCAAATATCAGGGTGTTACAATGACCGACGCCCGCACCGAGCTCAGCACGCACCCCAAGGTTATGTCAATGCAGTCTATCCGAACTCCTGACCGTGAAATCAAAATGAACCACCAATACTAAGCACTTTTGATTTTTTGTGAACGTACATGTCCGAGCCCTCAACTACAAGAATTAGATACCACTTTTGGAATCTCGAGAAGGGGATTACATGGCAGGCGCACACCGAAAGGATTAAAAGATTTGGAGGAACAAGCATATCAAAATCTAGTAAAACAAAAAAAAACTAAAACGTTAGGAGATCAACGGTAGTATGACTGAAATGTACGGAATGGTTACTCAAAGAAACCTCAAGCCTAGCAAGAACCCCTGAGAAAGTATAATAAGAGAAAAGTCAAATTCCTCGTCCCCAAGAACGTAAATTTCTACTCTCTTTTGACAAAATATGAAGAATGAGGGATTAATAGAGACAAAGTACAAGGCAAACAACACTAAGAGAGCTATCTATGCGTAATACATGATAAATAAACATAAACTATTATCTAAAGATATCACCTTAGTTTAGATTATTAATTCTTTTTAATAGCTAAATCCCAATCCAACCTCTACAATATATGATTTTACACCTGCTTTCAAAAAAAAAATAAAAAATACAAAAAGAATCTTCCCTCAACCCTTAGAATTCTGTTAGACCGTGATCAAGCCTTCCCAACCTATTCCTCGAGTGAATGATAAACAACCCTGAGTCTTGCCTATACTACACTACAAAGATTAGGTGCACTGCCTAGGGAGTTGTAAAACTTCTCATGTAGAAGTCCTATGATGACCGCACATCAATGTACCTATCCAATGATATATTTGTTCTGAAATCTGGAAAACATATGGGCCTCTTCCATTATTTATTGATTTCTCCACATGTGTGCCAAACGAAATCATACTAATCATTTTAGTAACCCCCGAATCATTCACTGGAAAAAGTGGCAATTCTTAAACAGTTCTTTGATGTTGTTCGGCGAATCCCTTACTTTCGAAACGACCTTTCCTCCTCCTCAACATTTATAATATTGGACCGTATGGTATGTGGAATACCCCTTCAGTCACTCCTCATACCAAAACCTACTTTTACAATGTTTGGCAGACCAACCACAGTTGCCGATAACAAGAATATCCCTAACGATACATCCTGCAAATAGCATGTGAAACTATTAAGGGGGGGTTGAGGGTTGAATAGTTTATAGGTTAATTAGCGTTTTAAAATTTTACTTCTAAAATTTGTTAGATTCGAGTATATGTTCAACCAACCAACTATATGAACCAACAATGTATGTATCTACTAGTTATAACTAAGCAAACAATAAAAAGAATCACAACAATATAAAGAGATGAGGGAAGGAACAATCAAACCAAGACTCTAAGATTTATAGTGGTTTGGCTACGAAGCTCCTCTTTGCCTTACTCCACTCTTGAGTATCTGACTCAAGATTTCACTATTTCAACAAGCTCCCTTTAGGCGGAGAAAACCGTTTACACGTCTCTTACGTTGTTTTCCGACACTAAGCTAAATTTTGAGTCCTAATCTTAGTTAGAACCAATCTACCACTTCACAAGTAATACACAATCACAAAATCTACACTATCGGATTTATACACTATCTGATTTACACAATCACACAAGATAATCAAGATAGAGATTTGGTTCTTAGAAGAAATAAGAAGAAATTACTAGACTACAACAATTTGTTTCTTAACGAATATGAATGTTCTTCTCTTTCACTTTATAGAGAGGAGAGGAGAGATGAGAAGAAGAGATTGGATCACTTGAAACAAGATCAAACAATGCTAGTGATCAAGATATTTAGTGAGAGAAAGAAGGTTTTTAGAGAGAGAAATAAGACTGAGAAAATTCGAGCAAAGAGGTCTATTTTTCAGCTAGATATATCTGGGGGCCGCCATAGACTAACGCTCCCATTTTTGTCTTTTAGTGGGAAAGGTATTATCTGGTATGGAAGGTTCCATTTTAGGGGGAAAACCAGATTTGAATTTATATGTTTAAATAAAACATTTCTTTTATTTAAAAAGTATTTTGTATATATTTATTTTTGTAAAAATACTTTTGTAAAAATGTGACGGTTAAGAGAAAATTATTTTCTTGATCACTAATCATGTTTAATGATTTGTTTATACATACCTTAAGTGATTTGCATTTGAAATGGAAATTTATGATTAATAATTTGTAAACGTTTATTTTCATTGTAAATGTTTTTACATTTTGTAATCTTCAAAACATCGAGAGGTTGAAAAATATAAATAACGTTTTTAGACATTATTTGTATTAACAATCTCTCTCTTTTTTATGATGACAAAATATAAACTCATTTTATGTAAAAATAAAGTTGTCCAGCTATTAATGAGTTTTGATCCATTTCTTCCTTTTTTGTCGAAGTCAAAAAGGATGATCATCGAATTGTAAAGAGAAAGAAATCGACGATGTCAAGACTCCCCCTTGATGTATGCTCCTTTCGTTTGGGGCACCAAAGGATCGATCTTATGAGATTATTGCTACAAAACAACGTGAGAAGTACAAGTGCAAGAATATATTCCCAACTAGTAGCAATATAGCAATTCATGCAAGTAAACCATAAAGTAGTTTCATTCATCACTTAAGAAACTCATACAAGAAACATGCTACATGCAAGGAAAATAGAGCTAAGTGTAGAATATGCTAGTAATCTATAACACCAAATATCTATGAAGAAATGCTAGAGAGAGAAAGTGGATGGATACAATTCACCTGTGCGAAAAAGGAAAAAGCTCTTTCCATATTAAGAATGTAACATAAACAATAATAAAAATGAAGGAAGCATTATATTTGTTCACCTTTAACTCAAGCATTATCTGATCGTATATCTGGGCTTATCATTGGAGCACTTGGTAAGTTACACTCAGTAACACGCCTTCTTCTACACCTACATTGACTTTCAACAGGATTTCCCCTTTGTTCACATCAGGGCATGTTACATCTGAATTCACAAACATTTTTTTATGACATACTCAAATTCCAAAACCAGTAACCAAACAAAATAAAAAACTAGAAAACGCAAACCGTTAAACAACCTTAATAATCAGGAATCATTGACCACATATTATTGGTCCGTACATTTGTCTACAATAAGAAGTAGGCTTTAAGCTGCCTTTCTTCCCTATCAAAACTCGCAGAAGATGATTAACCTACACACAAAAGTTTTTACAAATGAAATAGTAACTCACAAAATACACATTGAAGGTTGAAAATAGTTTTTCCATACCTTTAGTTTCCACACTTACTGACTGCCAAAATAGATAGTTATAGTTGGTCTCATCTATAAGATCTCATCATGACATCCACACAAGCCAACATGTTGTTCCTTTGGAGGTTAGTAACCTAATAACTGAAAGTTAGATTAACAAAATCATAACATAAAAAGTAAAGTAAAGAGGTGTTGTTTTTTTGAAAAGTATTGAATAAGTTATAATATAATAAGTAAAGACACAAAACTTTTCAACATTTAATTGTTATAAATTTATTAAGAACTATACTTCATTGTTAGCGGAACAACAATGAAGATTGAATGACAATGTGTATGTGTGTGTGATCTCCTTACTAACAACTTTGTATAACTTAAAGTATTATGCAAAGTTGACAAATATGCTAACCAACTAAGCTTGCCCAGGGATTTAGTTGATTTGGAGGAAAAGGTTTTCGTGGGAAAGTTAATTTACGCTTTGTAATGCACAAACTTCCACCTATCATTTACAAGACATGTCTATATATACTACTTAGGTAGATTTGATAACGCCCTAATTATACATATTTTTGGTGGAGTTATTATATATATTATTATCATTTATCATGAACTTTTGATACTTAATAGTATGAAATATGTGTAGGTTCACTTGAAGTTTGTCCAAGCATAAAATGTCTAAGATATAAGTATTTATACATTATGGAAGTAAAGTTAGAAGAAAAGAAAGAATAAATCCCAAGATACTGAAGAACTATACCGCACAATCTTGTGTGTGCATCGTACTTTCCCCTGAAATAAATGAAATCAGTGATTACTCAAAGTATTGTGCGCTGCACTTATCTTCAGTATTGATGATCCTTAGGCGACAAACACAGAAGTGAGCCGCACTAATATTTGTGCGCCGCACTTCTAATCTCGAACAGCCTATAAATAGCGAAGGATTTCTAGCCATTTCATACCATCAACTACAACATACTACAATACTCTCTAATATCAATCTACTCACGAAATCCAAGAAGAAGAATCACCAAAGAAGAACGGGTTATAATTACTTAGAAAAAGAAAGGGTTATATAGTTTGATATTTGTAAATGGGTTACTTATGACACTCGTGTAATCCATCATCTATCCGAAGTTTGTATGTCCCTTATTACTCTACTTATTTATGTTATTATAAACTCGATAGCCATAAGAGGCAAAACCTTTTATGACTACTGGGATATGTTAATATAATAAAGAAGCATTTGGTATTATTATGATCTTATCAATCTCATGTTTATATTGAAATCCTATCGTGGTTAATCCTATAAACTTTGTTTATCACTTTTGATTATATATGCATAATGGTATAGGTCGAAAGACTCATTGTGTATTATATAGTTTTAAAGATTTGTCTTTGGTCTTTATCATTTGGTTGGATAAATCTGCTTATGTTAATTAGTAAACAAAATAGATTTTATATGATAGTTGTAGTATATCAATCCTACACAACCTTAATGATATTCGGCTAGAACTTAGAGAGAGAAAGTAAGTTAGAAGGTTTTTTAGAGAGAGAAAAGAGAGAAATGTATTAGATTAAATGAAAACCAACACCCCCTCCATGCGTGGAGAGGGTATTTATACTACAAAGAGTAAAATAGGGTGTGGACTCTATGGACAGTCCATGAGTCGGCCCGTTTCCTTTCTAAACTTAATATAAAGTATACTACGAGCTCAGACTAAATATATTTGGTAGTGACCGATACTTTTTTGAATTCTTAACAATCTCCCCCTAAGGGAGGTCACTCCAATTCACAATAATATTAAGCTTATCATTCTATGAATGTCTTCAGTCTTGCTCGTAGTCTTGATTCTTTAATCTTTATCTTGTGTGATATTTAGTGAACTTTGATCTTGAGCTTGTTCCTTGAGGCTTGACTTTATTGTGATCATGAGCTGTTGGGAATTATGCATTTCTGACTTAGTACCGTTAGTTATATTAGTTAGTACCGCTAGTTGTAATTTGTACTGACAGTACAAAATGTTAGTACTGATCAGATAGTTAGTACCGTTAGTATAAAATAGTTAGTACCGTTTATGAGATATGCATGAGATATCTTAGGAAAGGATATGCATGATCTTTGTACACGTTTTGTAAAGCCTATTAGGGTTTCCTTAGTCTATAAAAGGAACCCTTCCTATAGGGTCTGAAGTTGAAAAAGGGTCTTCTAAACCAAGTAAAAGAGAAACTTCAAAGACAGTGGAAGAAGAGAAGTTTAAAAAGAAGATGTAAATCCTGACCCAGTAATGATTGAAAAGAAAGTTGTTAGAACAAGAAGAAAAACACTTGCAAGAAGAATAGCAAGTGACAAACAAGTTGAAGACAACTCAAAGAGACAAAAGAAAGAAAATGAATCTGATGACTTTGAACAAGAAAAAGAAGATTTAAGAATGTGGTTATCAGTTCTTAAAGATGAAGAAGAATCTGTGACTCCAGAATTTCTCTCTGTCAGATATCCTATAGTTAATTGGGAGTATCAGCTATATGGTCGAATAGAAATGAAAGATATGGAAGCATATAAGTTAACAAGAGCAGATGGAACTGTAAGCTTTCATGGAGGTACAGAGTCATTATTCAGAAGACTTGACAAAGATGACCTAAAGGTTTTATACAAATTGATTCAAGAAAGATTTAAAGATCATTCTCTAGAAGAAAAGGAATTAATACTTTGGGGAGATTTGAGGATGATGTTTGATCCAAATGAGCAAGATGAGATATGGAAGAACCAAGAGAGTTGGAAGGTACTAAGATGGAGATTATATGAAAACTCAAGAGTTCATTCAGTGTTTTTGACTGATACTCCTATGGAGATCAACATGCTTGTTGAGAAAAAGTACCCACTCAAAAAGGAAATACTAGAGAAGATGATAAACTTGAAGCTGCAAGCTGAAGAAGAAAGCACCATGGCATTTGAGCTAATCAAGTTTACAAGATCACAGATTGAAGAGAAGCAGTAAAGTGTTTGAAAGAATCCTCAGCCATAGAAGAAGATCTAATCCAGAAGAAACTTGGGATTTGAGAGTAAATCACAAGTTTAGGGGAGGATTGTTGGGATTCTAAAGCTTCTACAAGTTAATACTGCTGGCTCAAGATTAATACTGCTAGTGAAGACTTAATGCTGTTAATGAAAATTGAAGAAATAAGTCTAAGTCTTTAGTACTGCTAGCTTTATAGTTAGTACTGCCAGTACAATGTTAGTACTGCCAGTAATAGTTAGTACTGTTAGTTAGTATTAGTACTGCTAGTGTATTGTATTAGTACTGCTTATGAGATATGCATGAGATAAATTAGGAATAGATATGCATTATCTCTTAACGCGTTTTGTAAGCCTATTAGGGTTTTCCTTAGTGTATAAAAGGAACCCTACGGCATAGTTAGAGAAGACAATACAATAGAACACAACACATAGTACATTAGTGTATACAAAACATATAGTTGTTTTGTTATTAGTGCAATATATTGAAGTTGAGAGAATCTTCTGTGTTAATCTTATTGTTCTTCTTGAGTATATATACTAGATTCCGCATAGTATATATATATACATAATCGTCAAGGTTTCAACCTTAGTTGTCTTGGATTTATCTAAGGTGACTAAAAGCTTCAACAAGCTAACAAACGATCTGTTATAAACGGGATCAACAAGTGGTATCAGAGCTTGTGTTCTGAAACCTTTATCAAGAAGTAACAAATCTAGAAGAACTCTCATTCACAACAAAGAGATGGATCTAGTATCTGCACAAAACAATACTATTGCAAAACTCCCACTTCTCAAGCAAGGAGACTATGAGATGTGGCGACTCAGAATAGAGCAATACATTCAACTGCAAGATTATGCTCTAGTAGAAAAACATAGCAGAGCAAGACTAGAAAATTCAGGGCTATGAGTTAACTTAGAGTCACTTTGAATTAGGTTACTTGTATCATGAAAAGATCTGAATTTGGCTTGTGGTGAAAAATACTGAGTTTAAAATATGAGCTTAACTGCAGAGAGAAATAAAAAAAATTAAAAAACCTTACCTGGAATCTAGAGAAAGATTGTTAGGAAAGAGATGAGGTTTTAAAGTAAAGATAGAAAATTGGGAAGGATCGTCCTTACAAGAAATCTTGATGAATTACTCAACAGTCAAATGAGTGCTAGAGATAAAACCGGTTTAGGATATGGCACACAATTAAATGAAATGAGTAACAATTCTGAAACTGATAGTGAGATTAGTTTGAGTGTTTTTGATGTCAGATCAAGTGATGAAGAGAACACACCAGCAAATGATAGATTCTCTAAAGCAGATGGGTTTCATGCTGTTCCCCCCTCCTTATAACTGGGGAACTTCCAAATCCAAGAGCTGACTAATCATTTGCAGGTTAGTTGAATATGCTATTTAGGAAGAAAATAATTGAGTCAAAATCAAATGATCTTATTACTAAACAAGTAAGACTGCAGGAAAAACTAAATGACAAGCAAATACTAAAAACCTATGACTGTCTTATGAATTCTTGTTTAACAGAGATAAAGTTATCATGAGGATTTGGAACTCAATGATGAGGATGATGTGTCTGTAAGTGCAAAAGTTAGTCCTGTTAAGACTAATGAGACTCAAAGTTAAAAACTAGAGTTGATAAAATGGTGCATAACTTCTCTGAAACAAGAATTGGATTTTAAGGGAAAATAAAAGCCTACTTTGTCTATAAAAGTACTGACCATTTGATCAAAGATTGTACTTTTCATGACAAACAGAGTCAAGAACCTAAGCTGAAAACTGTGGTCAATACTGGTCCAAGGGTGGACAAACCAGTATGGGATAATACTAAAAGGGTTAATCATCAAAATTTTTCAAAATACCCTTATTTAAGAAAGACTTTTGTCCCATCAGGAGTACTAACAAGAACAAGTTTGATTACTCCTGTTAAGCAACAATGAGGTTAAGGGTTGTTCGCACCAGTATAGTACTGCTAGGAGTTAGTATGCTAGGCAATTTAGTACTGCTCAGGCTGTTAGTACTGTTATGACCATCTTGGCACCCATATAAATAGCACAAACTAGTGGTGCCTATTAGGATAATTTACCCAAGGATATGGACAATGTAAGTCAAGGGGCTCATATTTCACCTATCAAGATGTCTTACTCACACAACACAGGCTTTTTAGACCCACTAGACTCTAAAACAAGATGTTAAAAACTTTTTGGGGTTCTTGGGTTCAAATTATGACTAATGCTGGACAAAGAGAGGTAGTTAATACTGGTAAGGGTAAGATGGAAAATGACCTTAAGAAGTCAAAAACATGCTGGGTTTGGAGACCTAAACTTAAGGTTCTAGATCATGACTTAAAACAGTGATATACTTGTAAGCATTTGGGACTTGTTGAATCCAACAGGCATAATCAAGTCAGCAATGGCTTGGGTCTCAAAGAGAAATTAATTCTCTTATGAGTATTATGCAAAATGTGCTGGATTGTATTTCTATGTGTTTGGAACTAATATTTTGCAGGTTTAAGAGCTTAGAGTTTATTTGATTAATAAAGGATATGCTGATTTGATAAAAAATGCTGGAGTTAAGGGGAGGATATTGATGTTAGCATGAATATTCTTTAAGTGTTGGTTATATATCACACAACAAATGGTCATCAGTTACCATGGGTCTAACAGACTTCAGAACTGGATATGTCCAAAGCAAAAGATTTTATGGTATAAGACTTTCAATTCCGTTGATGGTTGATAGTTTACCAAAAACTATATGGTTATCAATGCACTATGTTATTGCAATGAAGCATTGGCTAGTCCAAAGCAAACGGCCTTGGTAAAGACTTTCCAAATTCGTTTATGGCTGGTAGTTTGCCAAAAACTATAAAACAGTCCAATGACCCACCTCTCTCAAGAGGTTACACACTTGGAAGTGGGGAGGACAGTTTAGAACATATGGAATTGATGGCAAACTGTACCCAACTTGTCTGTTTTGTAAGAAAAAAAGAATAGAGAGATTTGGCGAGTTCAAAAACAGAAAGAGAGTTGTGTGTGAAAAACAGAAATGAGTGTTTGGTGAGAAAAAGAATTGAGAGATATTTGGTGAGTTCAAAAACAGAAAGAGAGTTGTGTGTGATAAACAGAAATGAGTGTTTGGTGAGAAAAGAATCTTTATTCCGAGAGATTATTTTGATGGAGTTTAAAAAATAGAAAGAGAGTATATGAGAGTCTACATTGGTGCTGAATATCTATAATGGATCAAGTTTTGAGGTTAATAGGCTTGGTGATATAACACTAGTCATAGTTCAGTGTTAAGTTAATAATGCTAGGCAAGTATTATACTGAGAATGAAGTTAGTACCTGTTAGGGCTTATCATTAGTATGATAGACCAAACTTACGTACTACCTAGGTGACGTTAGTACTGTTTGATGTCCTAACAGATTTTCCTAATAAAAGAGCGTTGAGATAATTTCCGCCGCACACTATGCTATATAGGGTTTGACTAATTGGAGGGCTTCTTGATTATCTCTATCAATTAAAACGATTTCTTCAAGATAAGTACAATCTTTTTTACAGTCGGTGAAAACATACTCTTGTTAAACCTCACTATATTCATACTACTTTCTAGACCATTACACTTTATCACTACGGAACTAATCCCACATCTTTACTCATCTTCTCATTCATCAAATGGCTCAGTTGGAAAATTTTACGACAGCATAATAATTGTCGCATATTTGGTTTTAAATTGAAGAGTGAGAGTTTTGATGAATCATGTTTTTCTTACTTAAATCCATCTCTTACTATGCCCTTACTGAAAATCCTACTTCATTTTTGTGTCCCATTATTGAAATTTTTACGTAACTTGCGTTTGTGCACTACTAAGGAAGACCTTCAGCTTATTTCTTGCAAATATTGATGGACAAATGAACAGATCATAACTAATGCTTCTTGAGAATACATTTGATGTTAGAAGTGCAGAAGGCAATTTCTTCACTCTTCAATGAAGAACATATTTGAGCATTTAGTCATTATGGGGTATGTGACTAATTCTAAAAGCTTTTACCTTTTTAAAGGACATTTTCACACCACAGTGGAAGTTCTTTATCCATTTAATTCTACATTGTCTAAGCTTCCAAGAAGACAACATGGGATCATTCAGAGTAGCAACATTGCTACAGCAATCATCTGTCTAGCTACAAGCAAGAGGTTTAACTTTTCCAAATTCATCTTTAAAGCTATGGTTAAGAACTTGGATAGCCCACATAAATTCTTATTGTATCCCAGGTTTATTCAACTTCTTCTTAACAAACAACAAAGGTTCTCTTGCATAATACTAGAACCTATCCCACCCTACTTGAACAAGTAAACTGTTTTGTTAATATGAGGTAGAGCCTCTAAGGGTATTCAGGGGTAGTAACACCATTGTTTGAGAGTATGTTGGTACAAGCACATGATGAAGATCAATAACAATCACCCTCAAGGATCACATCTTCACCATCATTATCTTTACAACCCACTCAACCATCCCCTTCACCAAAACCACTTCAACCCACCTATAAGTCAGAGGAGAATGCTTCTATGCCCCATGATTCACCTCTCCATGTTGTTCACTCACATGGAAGTGCTGAGAGGTATGGGGGGTTCACACCACCCCCCAACCCCACCCCCCCCCACCCCCCCACAGGGCGGTGCATGCAAACAACTGATTGACGTTTTTGGTTAACATATTGAATGACAGGATTGATGATTGGAGAAAGGAACTTGCTGCAGATTAAAGCATGCATTTATAGTAATGTTTCTACAGTTAGTACTTAGAGTAAAGAAACTAAGAGTAACAAGCTGAAGTTTGGCAAGGCTAGGGACGAAAGGCAAGATTGTTCTTTTTGATGATGAAGGAGATTGCTGAGGGATTTTCCGATCGGGGTGGAAGATTCTTAAATTGATGAAGATTCCAACAATTTTATCTAGTATAAGATGAAGGTATTTCTTGCGATTCCACAACGAAGAGGAAGTTCATGAGAAAGCCAGTGATGAAACTTGATAAGTAATTGTACAAGATGTAGACTCCCACTAAATTAATTTGAAGTAACCATGGAAGTGGTGAGGAAAGGTGGATGGAGATTGTTACGGCTAGTCCTCAGATAGTTACAACGGTTAGTACTTGCTGAGCTTATATGGATTCAAGAAGAAAGCAAAGATAAGAAAGGACTATAATGGAAGAACTTTGTACTCCAACAGAAGGTAGAAAGAACTCAAAGTGCAGTTGAGTATGGATGAGGTCGTAAGTAGGAAGATGAAGAAGAGGAAAGAGCCAGATTTAATGCAGTGAACAGGAAGCACAGAGCTTTGCATGAAGATGACAAGAAGTCAAGACTTAATCTGGAAGCACTTGGGAATTGCAAAGATCAACTGAATGATATGACAATATGTTCTACAGAAGTATCAATTAAAGGAATTGATTGATGATCCAAAGTGTACCTAAGATATCATGCTTTGAGATAATAACCTGTGTCAAATAGCTCAAGCAAGAAAGGAATATGATACATACTTGAAGACCAAGGAGGTTACAAGGAAGGAAGCTACTTCAAGAGAATGCGCTATAATGACATCTACCAATTTGTTGTCAAGGGTATGAGATACTGTCAATATCTTTTATTCCTATGGGTCTGGAAGTTGAAAAAGGATATTCTAAACCAAGTAAAAGAGAAACTTCTAAAGACAGTGGAAGAAGAGAAGGATTGAAAAAGAAGATGTAAAACCTGACCCAGTAATGAGTGAAAAGAAAGCTGTTGGAACAAGAAAGAATAACACTGCAAGAGAAGAGGCAAGTGACAAACAAGTTGAAGACAACTCAAGAGACAGAAGACAGAAAAAAGAAATTGATGATTTGAACAACGAGGAAAGAAGATTTAAGAATGTGGTTATCAGTTCTTAATGATGAAGAAGAATCCGTGACTCCAGAATTTCTCTCTGTTAGATACCCTATAGTTAATTGGGAGTATCATCTACTTGGTCGAATGGAAATAACAGATATGGAAGTATACAAGTTAACAAGAGCATATGGAACTATAAGCTTTCATGGAGGTACAGAGTCATTGTTCAGAAGACTTGACAGAGATGACCTGAAGGTTTTATACAAATTGGTTCAAGAAAGATTTGAAGATCATTCTCTAGAAGAAAAGGAATTAATACTTTGGGGAGATTTGAGGATGATGTTTGATCCAGATGAGCAAGATGAGATATGGAAGAACCAAGAGAGTTGGAAGGTACTAAGATGGAGATTATATGAAAACTCAGGAGTTCATTCAGTGTTTTTGACTGATACTCCTATGGAGATCAACATGCTTGTTGAGAAAAAGTACCCACTCAAAAAGGAAATACTAGAGAAGATGATAAACTTGAAGCTGCAAGCTAAAGAAGAAAGCACCATGGCATTTGAGCTAATCAAGTTTACAAGATCACAGATTGAAGAGAAGCAGTAAAATGTTTGAAAGAATCCTCAGCCATAGAAGAAGATCTAATCCAAAAGAAACTTGGGATTTGAGAGTAAATCAAAAGTTTAGGGGAGGATTGTTGGGATTCTAAAGCATCTACAAGTTAATACTGCTGGCTGAAGATTAATACTGCTAGTGAAGACTTAATGCTGTTAATGAAAATTGAAGAAACAAGTCTAAGTCTTTTATACTGCTAGCTTTGTAGTTAGTACTGCCAGTAATAGTTAGTATTGTTAGTTAGTATTAGTACTGCTAGTATATTGTATTAGTACTGCTTATGAGATATGCATGAGATAAATTAGGAATAGATATACATTATCTCTTAATGCGTTTTGTAAAGCCCATTAGGGTTTCCTTAGTCTATAAAAGGAACCCTGGGAATAGTTAGTAGATATAGTTCTACACAGATCAATAAAGATCAATTAGCAATCATAGTTTTTGTATGTAACGTAGGCAGATTCAAGTTATAATATAAAGTTCGTTTGTGATTCTTAATACTGTTCTTCTTAGCATTATTGATTAGTTTCCGCATAATTAATAGTGTTCAAATCAGTGTTTCATTATTG
>BQNB010007864.1:0-88521 GCA_026074375.1 Tanacetum coccineum | reverse complement strand
TGATGGACCAAAAATCAAACTTCTTTAACATGTCAGCTACATACTTGTCTTGACTAATAAAGATTCCTTCAGGTTGTTGCTTCACCTGTAGTCCCAAAAAGAAAGTGAGTTTGCCTATGGAGCTCATCTAGAATATTTTGTGCATACAATCTTCAAATTCAGTAAACATAGACTGCTTTGTAGAGCCAAAAACGATGTCATCCACATATACTTAGACTAACATAATGTCTCTCTTGTTCTTTTTGATAAACAATGTTTATCTATGGTACCTCTTCTAAAACCATTCTCTAGCAAGAAAGAAAAAAGTGTCTCATACCAAGCTCTAGGAGCTTAATGTAGACCATAAAGAGCTTTGATCACCTTATAGACTTTGTTAGGATGAGCAGGATCAACAAATCCTAGAGGTTGATGAACATATACCTCCTCTCTAATAGTGCCATAAAGAAATGCACTTTTAACATCCATTTGGTAGATAGTAAATCCCATGTATGATGCAAAGGCTAAAAATAACCTAATTGCATCGATCCTAGCAACAGGTACAAAAACCTCATCATAATATATACCATCCTCCTGTCTAAACCCTTGTGCTACAAGCCTTGCTTTGTTTTTCACAACAATACTTCTCTCATCCCTCTTATTCCTGAAGACCCACTTTGTGCCAATTACGTTTTTCCCATATGGCAAATCAACAAGTACCCAAACCTTCTATAATTTGAACTGTAGCAATTCCTCTTGCATTGCTTCTACCCAGATTTCATCTTGTAAGGCTTGTGTGATGTTCTTGGGTTCTTCTTCGGAGAGAAAACATGCTAACAGACAGTTCTGATGATCTTTGTGATTTGTTCTATTCTGTTTGTGGGGGGTTGAATAGTTTATCGCTTTTTAAATTTAAGTTTTATGTATGTTTGTAAAACTTAGATTCGACCTTTTTGTGAATTCAATGCTTGCACAATATGAACAATGTAAATATATGAAATGATAAAGTAAGACAAGAGATAAGAGTAAGAACAATCAAACCACAACGCGAGGATTTATAGTGGTTCGGTAACGAAGCACCTCTTCGCCCTACTCCACTCCCCGAGCACCAAACTCGAGAGTTTTCTTCACTATGTCAACAAACTCCCTTATGGCGGAGAAAACCGTACACAACGTTGCTTATATCAATTTACGACACTAAGCTAAATGTCGAGTTCTAATCTTAGCTAGAACCAATCTATCACAACACAACTTCACGACTTGTTCACGACTTCACAACTTCACGACTTCTTCACAACTTCACAACTTCTTCACAACTTCACGACTTCTTTAAAACTTCACGACTTCTTCACAACTTCACGACTTCACTTCACCACACTACTTATATCACAACTACCTAACACTACTTGGTAAGATCACAACGATCTAACTATACTTACAAAGATCACCAAGATCTAGCTACTACACACAACTACAAGATATACAATTGATTTACAAATATGTGATATGAATGCAACAAGATTGCTATGCACACTAAGGTGTAATACTTCTTCACTTGATGATGAAAGTATTCTTCTCTTGCACTTGAGAAATTAAGCTTGGATCACTTGGAAACAAAGCTAAATGATTAAATGATCAAAGGATTTTAGAGAGGATATGTGGGCTATTTTAAGCAGAAAGAATGAGTGCAAAAGGTGAGAAAAATGTTGGGGAATAGTCCAGTATTTATAGGACAGACTGGAGGAGCGTAGTCTATGGCCGGCCCCCTTAAATAGGGTGTCGGCCCCCTTATAATTAAGGGGGCCGCCCATGTATTTAAGGGGGCCGCCCCTTTCAGACGCTCCTCTTTTTTGTCCTATCCAGGGGAGGTGTTTACTGGACCTTTTCTAGCCGTTTTAGGTTCGAAAATTTGAAATTCAAAATGTTTATTTTGAATAAAACATTTCTTTTAAATGTAAAAAATGTTTTGTGATGTTTATAAAAAGTTTATAACATTTTATAAAAGTTTCCTTTGATCATAAAATGCATCAAGCATTTGTTTATTCATACTTTTGGAGTGACATAAGTTTGAAATGAATATTAACCACTAATTACTTGTTTATGTTTTAATTTTTTATTGAATGTTTTTATATTTTATGATTATCAAAATCTAAGGATGTGAAAAATATTAATAATGTTTTTAAGCATTATTTCTATCAACAATCTCCCCCTTTTTGATGATTACAAAATTTAAACTCATTAAATGTAAATTTATTTTTTAACAAGTATTTAGTGAGTTTTATATTATTTCTCCCCCTTTTTGTAGAATCAAAAAGGCATCGTCGAGAATTGCTAGTAAAATCGACGGAACAAATGCTCCCCCTTGATGTGTGCTCCCCCTCGTTCGAGGGCACCAAGGAATTGAGCTATGGTTTCTTGGCTACAAAAACAAGTTAGAGTAACACAACTATTTCCAACATGTAGCAAGAAGGAAAAATATGGCATACAACCAACAATGATCATTTATAAGAAGCAAACTAGCATTCATTAAATTAAATGGTGTGTGAAACACACTCATGCATACATAAGAAAAATAACATGCTAATCATTCATGAAAGTTAAACTATAACTAGTAGAGCTCCATAGGACTTGCTTGCAAAATGGTAGATGATCAATTATTTGAGAGACTAAACATAGAGTATGTTTAGTTTGGGGATGATGGTGGAGGTGGTGTGATGATGATTGGTGGTTGTGAGAGCATGTGTTCAATATATGAAAACATATAGTGAAGTTCATCACTTAACCCGAAAATGAGGGTTCGGTTGTGGATACAACAAAGGCATGAGTTACCATGTGCTTCAAGGAAATTCTGAGGAATGGGATGCCCAATGATAGGTGGTGAAGGTGATGGAGTATCAAATTGGACATCAAGTGAGGTAATTTGTGAAAGGGTGAGTGTGATGTCCATGGATGCATTTTCTTAAGTTGGAGGGGGTGGAGTAACTCTTGGAGGTGGTGATGTTGGTGAGTTCAAGTAGCCATTGGGTGAAAGTGATGAGGTTGAGGTTGGTGATTTGGGTATGTAGTCAATAGAGGATGAAGAAGTGTCATTGGTTGATGGTGTTTTGGATGGTGCATTAGGAGCACTAGGTGATGAAATTAGAAGTTTGGGTGATGGAGTTTTTGTGTCATCTTGGGTTAAATCCACAAATAATTGTTTGGGTGGTATGATGTAGATTTTTGGTCTCTTGGAGACTTTGGAAATGGAGGCTTTAGTGGAGGCCATAGAGGTGTATGGGGTTTGATGATGAATGAAGAAGATGGTGAATTGGTGATATGCATTTGGAGGGAATTTATTGGAAGAGATTTGGTTGAAAATGGAATGAATTTGGATAAGTTTAGGGAATTCCAAATGTTGTTCAAGCATTCTGGGCAAAAATAGCTGATACTAGGTAAAAGAAGGCAAAAAGCAGTGAAAAATACTATTTTACCCGTGAAGGGCTAAGGGCGGTCCCCTTAAATAGGGGGCGGTCCCCTTAAATAGGGGGCGGTCCCCTTAAAATTAAGGGGGCCGACCCTTATGAATTAAGGGGGCCGCCCACTGGTGGTTCCATTTTTCATAGAAAAACGAATTTTTCTTAGAATTTTTGTGAGGGTATTTTTGTTTTGGTGGTTTATTTGCAGCAAGCCCTATAGAGTTTTATAAGCACATTTAGGCACATAACATATAATAAACACATTGAATCATGGAAGAAAAATGTCATAACTAGTTAATTTAGAAAAATAACCAAAGGTTCAAGTCATTATAGCAAACAAGTTCCTAAAAACATCCAACCCATAAGTCTTTCCGAATACATCGGATCATTACCACATAAGTGAATAACATACACATAATAAAGTTAAATTGTCTTAAACTACATTAATCCATCTAGTTCACTCCACTCCTATGTCTTCATTTCTTCTTCTTGCTAAACACTCCTTTTAGTGCCTTTCCAAATGACTTGAAACCTCCGCGCATTTCCTTATGCATTTCTTGCGTTTGGTTGAGCAAGGTAGTTTGTCGTTCAAAGAGAGTTTCATCGGTTTGTTCGGAAGGGGAAGGCATTTCGTAGTTTTGGTAGTTGAGTGGATCAAGAGAGTTAAGATAGGTAGTAGGAGATGGAGTGCTAGCACGAGACGTTTCGACATCATCATCATCATCATCATGTTGATGAGATGACGTGCCATGATGGTGAGAAGATGAAGATGAGACGGAATGGCGAGCTTTGCCACGATCACTTCGAGGTCTTCGAGTTTGTTTAAGAGCAAGAGGACGCATGACTCGATCAACAATGTCATAAATGCCATTGTCGAGATGAGGATATACTTCCATGATGTGACGATAAAGACGAGTCAAGAACATACCGTATGGAAGATTGGCGGTTGGATTTGCTCTAGCACATTCGATTCGTTTGACAAAGAAGTAAGCAAGATTGTATTGTTCCTCGGCAACAACACAATACAACATGTGAGCAAGACAAGCGGGGAGATGGTCCCGATGTCCTCCTAGTCCAAACACATTCTCTCGAATGAGTTCTTCCCATTGCTTCATGTCGGGGCTTAGTTCCTTAGTGAGGATTTGATTTGGAGTGAGGGTGACGGTTTGACTTTTAATGGTACGGTCTACCATGACACGTTCCAATTCAAGAAGTCGACGAATATCGTCGGGAGTTGGAAGGTCGGTGGAATATGGTCCCTCGGTTTCTTGAGAATACTCAAGAGATCCAAGGTCCCACTCGTTGGTGAACACGGCTTGACCGTTGTAAGGAATTTTGAGGATTTGACCGAATTGGGCAAGAGTGAGAGTTATGAATTCATGTTGAATCATAAAGGAGATGACAAGATAGCCATATTCATCGGTTTGAACCGTGACTTGACTATAGAAATCAAGAATGAATCTTGGAACAATCGGTTCGTTGATTTTAAAGAGACAATCGAAGCGAATGTTTGTGAAGAGACGCTCGATGTTGTTGGATTTGTAGTAGGCTTGATCAACAACACGACCTTCGTGAATGTTGCGATTTTCAATGGATTTGTAGAATTTGGCAATTGTGGGGGAAATGCCGAGGATTTTGGATACTTTTGGGATGTAGGATTTGGTGAGGGATATATCGGTGGAAGTGGCTCTTGGCATTTTATCACCTAAACAAGTTATCAACAACATAAGGTGTTAAAAGAAAAAATTTATACTAAATAAAATGAATTTTAGTATAATGACAAATGTGGGACAAGGATTACTTCGACCAAAAACTTAAGAAGTGATCCATATGTTCCTAAATTTATTTTTGACTTAATCTACGATGTCGAAGAATATATATTTGTTATATATTTCAACACCAAGATCATGAACCAAACACTCCCTTATTAATCATGGAATTAGTTTAAGCTTGTCAAAAACTATATGTCAAGTATATATCATGGTGATGAGTATAGGTTTATTATTTTTAACTTGACAAAAGTTAAGTAGTGTTTGTTTTTATTCAAAAATCATGTTCTTAAAAGGTTATGCCAAACGCCCCTTTATTTTATACCAATCACAAAATATATCAAATATATATGAATTTTATATCGTGATGATTATACAGGCTAGTTAGTGTTTTTATATGGACAAATTATGGTGGTGGTCATTTCGACTCTATTTTTGATCCTAAGAAACGAGCCTAACACCTTTTTTTTTATAATCATTTTTATTGTTCGTGGAAAAGTATACATATAGAAATGACATTTAGATGGACTAAATAGTGTTGTTTTTACCATGTTTTTGGCTATGATATCAACAATGTTATAAACTTTGTACATAAATATGAAAGTATATTGATGATTAATTTCGAACCAAATAAGAATTTTTGTGACTCATTTAGGGTTTTGATTCAAATTCAATAATAAATGTAGTGTTACTATGACTAGGGTATCATTAGAGTTGATGTGAAAATCTTAGACAAACATAACAATATGAAAATGTGATGAAGAACACCCAATTTTGATTGGGAGCTTTATTAGATGATATCAAATGAAAAGAATGATGAAAAACTAACAATTGATGTTGTTGATTGATTTGTTTGTAATTGCCCCTTGCGAATTTTGGTTAATTGGATGATTTGAAGTTTGATTTTGGTAAATATGGTGGTGGGTTTTTAGTCAGATGGTGGAAAGGGAAGAAGGAAAAAAAATGATGTTTGGCTAATGTTTTTTTCGAATGAAAAAAGGAAAGTTTATTTTTCTAGTGGATGGCCCCCTTAATAATTAAGGGGCCGCTACTTACACGGTCGGTCCCCTTAATTTTAAGGGGGCCGCCCTCTCAAAAAAAATAAATTTTCTTTGATTTTTGGCCAGTTTTTGTGAGAATGAATATTGACAATTTTTTTTAATTAACCTTTTATTTAATTAAAAAGTTTCTTTGACTATTTCGAATGAGATAATCAAGACGTCAATTTGAGAGGATATTTAGAGATGAGTTTTCTTGCAAGGAGAAGAAAATAATTTCTTTGAAAAGAAAATTAATTGATTCAATTTGAGATGAGACGAGAATTGATAGTGAAGATAATGAAATAGTAAGACGTAGTTGAGAATATCAAAGAGTTGATTCCGATAGACATTGATGATGGTTGACATGGATCCGAGACGATCGTTGAAGTAGAAGGTAGTTTGTCTCATCCATAGTGTGTCTATGATCTTCGCGCGACTAATCCTACTTCTATGTTAATTGTTAACCACTAGCTTGCTCTTCTTCATCTACGTGAGTTTGCTATGTAGTCATAGAAGATTTCTATTTTGTAGACGAATTACTATAATCTACGCAAAAGAGTAGTTCATAATGAACTAATCTTTTCAAAGCTAGAAAACCAACAAATGGTATTTCTAGAGACTACACTATTTTTAAGAACTAATTATACTACATTATCATAGTAACACATAGTCATTTACTTTAGTCTATATTCTACGAATATGGAAAAAGAGAGACGTACCTTAGACTTTAGAATAATCTTCGTTAATGTCTTCACAATGTAAATGATAAGGGTTCATGGGAACCTTGTCATGAATTCTTTAGTCCGTAGACAAAGAATGTTTGTAGATAACACACCATTTCAAAGATTGTGATGGCTTAGCCTTTTAGGTCCAACGTTTCATGTATCTGAGGTTATTGTTTCCGCATATGTTTTGCATTGGTTTTGGCAAACATGGTGAACAACTTCAATTGAGTGAAAAACTAAGTGGAGGGTTGAATGGGGTTCCTTATTATGTGATTAGGATAGTTTTGTCTACCTTGGTCTCTCCTAGGTTGAGGTGTTTTAGACCGAGGACGAGGATTATTAGTCATTCTCGGAGGTAGAGTTTTAGACCTCATTGTGGGTTTAGTAAATCCGACTCCGGGTTTTAAGGAGGGTTTGTAAAAACGTTTTATTCATCATCACTTGCAAATAGGACATTTTAATATTATTTTTATAAGTATAAATTATAGGTTTGGATTCTCTGATTTTTCTTTCTGACCGACTTCTTGAAGCTTTACCAAACTTTACTTGTTTGGTTTCGCTAGGTGATCCTTTGGTAAAATTAAAACCTAATCCGGATTTATCTCCGGAAGTCTTTTGAGAATTTATTATTTTCTTAAGTGAGTGACTACTATCATTAAATTTATCTAGCCTAGATATTTCTTTTCTAAGCACCACATTTTTAAGTTTAAGATTTGACATATTTACTTTCTTCAATTATTTTCCTTACTTTTTCTAACCTAGATATTGTTTTTTTATGTTCTAGTATTCATTTTTCTAATTCTATTTTAGCTTGTTTTAGAGTTTTATTTTTTGCCATGACTTTTAGTCCTAATTTGCATAGTCTACTATATTCATTATCTAAGTCATTTTCGTCTAGTAATGATTGGTCATTACTAAAATATTCAGTTTCGGAAAGTACCTCATTGGAATCTTTTGCCATAAGACACTTTTCGTCCTTTATCCTTATCCTATTCCATCATCGTCGCTATACACTCCAAGCTCCTCCCACGAACGCCCTTTGATTTTGATATTTTAATTGTTTCGGACATTCTCCGATATGACGAGGATTTGGATTCACAATTGAAACATTGTCTTTCACGTGTTATTCAGTTTTGTCATCTTTATTTCTTTGGAATGATCTTCTTTCTTCATATGGTTGTTTTACGAATCGTCCTTGTCTTTTGAAGAATTTCTTGAAGTTTCTTACGGCCATGGCATATTCTTCATCTTCACTATCGGAGGTTGAACTATCTTCATCACTAGATTCCTTTCTAGCTTTCAAGGCAATAGATCTACTTTGTTCTCTTTTGCTTTTGATGGTTTCAGAGTCTTTCTTGATTACTTCTTCATAGACTTTTAAATTTCCAATAAGTTCGTCAAGTGAAAGAGTTGTTGGATTCTTTGATTCTTCAATTGCCGTGAATTTTGTGTGCCATTTAGAAGCCATGCCCTAAGAATCTTTCCTAACACTGTTTTCTTGCTAGAAAAAACCATACATCAAGTGCTTTTTTAACTAGTAATAATAGTGTTTTAATTTAGCAAAGCATTATCTATTGATTCCCTCTTCCGGAAATCATGAATTGTTCATATTGTTGAACTAAGAGAAGAATCTATTTTATTTGCTTTTGACTTGATTATTACTTGATGAGTGATTAACAAAGTATCCTAAAATTTCCTTTGCGGATTTGCACTTAAAAATTCTTTAATATTTTTTGTGGTAAAAAGCATTATATATTACCATTTTGGTTCATTTATTTAGCAAGTTTCTTTTTTAAGATCATCATTTTGTTTCGTGAAAGATACAATTTCATCCTTTTTAGTTTTAGGATTAAATTGAATGGGAGGAAAATCACCATCGGTTATAATAAACATTGCAAAGATCTAGATCTTTGACTTCACATAGTTTCAAATCGATTTTTCCAAAAATAAATCCATCACTTTCAATAGTATTGGTCTTTGCATAGATTGCCCTTCTAAATATTTTCGTTCATAGATCGATTCAAGTATAAAATACAATTTATTTTAAAAATCTTGTTTAAAGTGGCTCTTGATACCAATTATGGAAAACTAGAAGGGGAGTTGAATAGTTTACCGTACCAATTGTGGGAAACTAGAAGGGGGGTTGAATAGTTTACCGCTTTTTAATTTAATATTTAAAATTTGTTTATAAAAACTTAGATTCGACTTTTTGTGAATTCAATACTTGCACAATATGAACAATGTAAATATGTAGAAGTAAATAAAAGATAAGAGTTGGAAAGATCAAACCGCAACACAAGGATTTATAGTGGTTCGGTTACGAAGCTCTTCTTTGGCCTACTCCACTCCCCGAGCACCAAACCGCGAGAGTTTTCTTCACTATGTCAACAAGCTCCCTTATGGTGGAGAAAACTGTACACAACGTTGCTTATATCAATTTTCGACACTAATCTAGATGTCGAGTTCTAATCTTAGCTAGAACCAATTAATCACAACACAACTTTACGACGAGTTCACGACTTCACAACTTTACTACACAACTTATCTTCACACCTTGATCATGACTACACAACTTCTTCAATCTTCACAACTTTACACCTTCACAACTTCTTCTCACCACAATACTTATATCATAGCTATCTAACACTACTAAAAAGGATCACCAAGATCCAACTATACTTACAACAATCACCAAATCCTAACAACTACATAACTTTATAAGATTACAAAAGATTTACAAGGTATGATATGGATGCAACAAGATTGCAATATGGATTTTGGGGTGTAATACTTCTTCACTGGATGATGGAAGTATTCTTCTCTTTCACTTTTGGAATTGAGCTTGGATCACTTGGATACAAAGCTAAATGATTAAATGATCAAAGGATTTTAGAGAGGATATGTGGGCTGTTTTTAAGCAGAAAAAATGAGTGCAAAAGGCGAGAAAAATGTTGAGGAATAGTCCAGTATTTATAGGACAAGAAGGAGGAGCGGAGTCTATGGCCAGACCCCTTAAATAGGGTGCCAACCCCCTTAAAGTTAAGGGGGCCGCCCCTTATTCAGACGCTCCTTTTTTGTCCTATTCAGGGGAGGTGTTTACTGGACCATTTCTAGCCGTTTTAGGTCCGAAAATTTAAAATTCAAAATGTTTATTTTGAATAAAACATTTCTTTTAAATGTAAAAAATGTTTTGTGATGTTTATAAAAAGTTTACAACATTTTATAAAAGTTTCTTTTGATCATAAAATGCATCAAGCATTTGTTTATTCATACCTTGGAGTGATATAAGTTTGAAATGAATATTAACCACTAATTACTTGTTTATGTTTTAATTTTTCATTGAATGTTTTTATATTTTGTGATTATCAAAATATAAGGATGTGAAAAATATTAATAATGTTTTTAGGCATTATTTCTATCAACATTATACATGTTTTCGGCGACGTTATTTGCATTTATTTGATCATTTCTCATGAAATTTTGATACTTAATCGACTATATTTTCTATTATAGGTTCATGATATGTGTCATGGAAGAAAACGGAAGAAAACACAAAGATTTGAAGCTTAAACGAAGAAATAACTAAAGTTCATGATCTCCCGACACTATTTACTATTTTAGTCATAACTCAGTCATACGAACTCCGTTTGACTCGATTCTGGCGGCCACGCGAAGAGAATTCAATTATCTACAACCTTGAATAAGGCCAACTGCTTAAAGGGCCCAAAGTGCGGCGGTTTTACCCAAAGTGCGGAGCACTTTTGAGTCTGTGGAAAAAATAAAGGCAATTATATGAAGTGTGCATTAACTCCTGAAGTGTGGCACACAAATAAGTTTGTGCGGCATACTTTGGCCCCCGAAAAGTCTATAAATACCCTCCTTGGCTCTCTCATTTCACACATTCTCACACACAAACCCCATGTTCGTTTACAACACTTAGAAGAAGTATTGTTAGCCTCAATTTATTGAGTCGAACAAGGAAGTTCGGTCACTCTACGATGGAGCTTCGGTCTTTAATTAGTTAATGTTGTAATAGTATAATATCGGGAATCGGGCTCGATAGTTAATCTAATATTGTATATGTTTCGGGTTTAATCCCAAGCAAAACCCGAGCCCGGGTCCTAGTTTAAATATCCCGCGCGTCATTTAACGCGACGGGGTATATAAGTTTTTTCTTACCATAGAAAAAGTTAGTTGTTTCATTTATACATCTTTCTCTTTTCTTTTCTCTCTCATTTCTCTCTCCTCTTTCTCTCTCTAAACAACTCTCCTTTCTCATTTCTAGTTCCGATTTCGAGTTTGATTCAGTGAAGTGAAGTGTTACGGGATCCTACAAGTATTTTTAGAGATAAAGGCCTCAAAAACCTTTGATCCAAACCACCCTTCAAACCACCATTGATAACACCATCATCACCACCATTAGAATCAAAGATTTGTTATTTTTTTATTTATTTTAGTGTTACTGTAGTTTGTTTTGTTGGTGTTTGTTTTGTGTTTGTTTTGTGTGTTTTTGTCTTTGTTGTTGCTTTGGTTGTTCTGGTTTTTGTTTGGTTTTTGGGTTGTTTGATGGTTTGTTTGGTGGGTTTTTTTGGTTCGGGGTTTTTATTGTTTGGTGTTGTTGTTTGTGGGTGTTTTATGGTTGGGTTTTGGTTTTGTTGTTGTTTTGGTAGTGTTGTGGTTGTTTGTCTTTTTTTGTTGTGTTTGTTGTTTGTGTTTCTTTATTATTATTGTTGTGGTTTGTTTGTGTTTTTGTTGTTTTTGTTTGTGTTCGTTGTTGGTTGTTTGGCTTGTTTGGTTTTGTTGGTTTTTATTGATTGTTTTTTGTGTGTTTTGGTTTTTTCGTGGTTGTTTTTGTTCTGGGGTTTGTTGTTTTTGGTTTTTCGTGGGTGTTTGTTGTGTGTTAAGTTTTTGTTTGAGTTCGTTTGGAGGGTTTTTAGTGTTGTTTTGGGTTGTTTTTCTCTGGTTTTTTTTGTTTTGTGGTGTGTAGTGTTTGTTTTCGGGTTGGTTGTTTGGTTGTGGGTGGGTTTTTTGGTTTTTTTTGGTGGCTGTTGGTTGTTTTTTTTGAGTGTGTTTGTTTGTTTTTGTGTTGTGTTTTGGGTTTGGTTTTGGTTTTGTGTTGTGTTTTTTTTTTGGTGTTGTGTGTTTTTTTGTGGTGTCGTGTTTTGTTTTTTGTTTGTTTTTTGTGGTGGGGCTTTTTTTTTTTGTTTTTGTTTGTTTTGTTTTGTGTGTTCTTGTTGTTTTTTTTTTTTTTTTGTTTTGTTGGTGGTTGGGTTGTTTTTTGGGTGGTTTTTTTTTTGGTTGTGTTGGTTTGTTTGGTTGGTTTTTGGTTGGTTTTGTTGTTTTGGTTGTTTTTTTGGTTTGTTTTTTTCTTGTGTTTTTTTTTTTTGTGTGTAGTCTAGTGTTTGGTTGTTTGTTTGTTTTTTTGTTGTTGGTCTGTGGGTTGTTTGTTTGTTTTTTGTTTGTTTGTTTTTAGTTTGTGTTTTGTTGATGTTGGTTTTGTTGGTTGTGTGATTGTGTTTGTTTTGTTGTTGTTTGTTTTTGGTGTTGTTCGGTTTTTTGTTAGTTATTTTTTTATTGTTGTGTTTTTGTTTGGCTTTTGTATTTTTTGTAGTATTTTGGTTTGGGGTGTTGTTGCGTTTTTGTGGGTTTTTTTGTGTTTGGTTGTTTTTGGGTTTTTGTTTTTTTGCCTGTGTATATGGTTTTTGTTTGTTGTATTTTATGTTTGTGTTTTTTTTGTTTTTGTCTGTTGTGTTTTTTTTATTTTTGTATTTTATGGGTTGCTTTTTTTTTTAGGTGGTGGGTGTGTCTGTTTTGGTGTGTTTTTTGGGGGTTTGGGGGCGGGGGGGGGGGGTTTTGTGTGGGTTTTGTTTGTTTTTGTTGTTTTTTCGTGTTTGGTTTTGTGTTGCTTTTTTTTTTTGTGTTTGTTTGATTTGTTTTTTTTTGTTTGTGGGTATGTATTTGTGTTGGTTTGTGCTTGGTTTTTGTTTTTGTGGTTTTGGTTGTTTTTTTTTTTTTTTTGGTGTGTGAAGTTGTGGTGGTTTTTTTTTTTGGTTGTTTTGTGTGTTTTGGGTTGTTTTGTTGTTGTTTGTGGTATTGTTTTTGTTTGTTTTGGTGGTTTTTTGATGTTTTGGGGGCTTTTTTGTGGTTGTTGTTTGTTGTGTGTGGGTTTTTTTTGTTTTTGTTGTGGGTTTTTTTGTGTGTTTGGTGTGTTGTTTTGTGTGGTTTGTTGTTTTTGTGTTTTGGTGTTTTGTTTTTTGGTGTGTGTTGTGGGTTTTTGCTTGTGTATTTTAGTTGTGTTTGTCTTGTGGTTGTTTGTTTGAGTTGTGTTTTGTTTGGGTGGGGTTGGGTTTTTTGTTGTTTTGTGGGGTGGGGGGGGGGTTTGTGGTTTGTTGTTTTGGTTGTTTGTTGCCTTGTGGTTTTTTTTTGTTGTTTTGGTTTTTTGTTTTGTTTTGGTGTTGTTTGTTTTTTTGTTTGTGTTTTTTTGGGGATATGTAGGTTTTTTGTGTTGTTTTTCTTGTGTGTTTGTTGTTGGTGTTTTCGGTGGTGGTTTTTTTTTTTGGTATGTTTTGTGTTTTTTTTGTGTTGTTTTGGTTTTATGTGGTTTTGCTTGTGGTGTTTATATGTTTGTGTGTTGTGTGTTTGTTTTGGTGTTTTTTTGTTTTTTTTTTGGGTTTTTTTTGTTGGTATGGGCTGGTTTGTTTTTATTTTGTTTGGTGTTGGTGGTGTTTTTTTTTTGGTGTGTGTGTTTTTTGTTGTTTTTTGTTTGGTTGCTGTCTGTGTGGGTGGTGGGTTTGTTTTTTGATGGTTTTTTTTTTTTGTGGTTTTGTTTTGTGTGGTTGTGTGGTTTATTTGTTGGTTGTGTGTATTGTGTTTGTTGTTTTGGGGCGTTTGTGGTTTTGTTTGGTTAGTGTTTTTGTGTTTTTTTTTTGTGTGTTTTTGGGTTTTTTGGTTTATTTGTTGTTTGTTGTTTATTTTGGGTTTTTGGTTTGTGAGGTTGTTTTTTTTGGGGGGGGGGGGGGGGGGGGGGGGGGTGTTGTTTGTTTTTGTTTTGGTGTTGGTGGGTTTTTTGGTTTTGTTTTGTTTTGTGGTTGGTTTGTCTGTTTTGTTTTTTCTTGTTGTCGTGTGTTTTTGTGGGTGTTTTGTCTTTCTTCTTTGGATGTGATTTTGTTGTTTTGTTTGTGTGTCTTTTTTTTGTTGTTTTGCGGTGTGTTTGGTGTTTGTTTGTTTGTTGTTGTGTTTTTGTGGTTGGCATTTTAGGTCCGTTTTTGGTTATTTCAGCTCGTTTTTAAAGGTAAAAGGTATGTGTAATTAAGCACATACCAATGTTCTCACCCCAAAATATATGTAAAACATGTAAAACGTGGGGCTATGAACTCACCTTGATGTTGTAGAACGATCGACAGATAGGCATCTAATATGCACGATACGAACGGAAGACGAAGCGGCTCGATCAAAAGTCGCAGCTACTCTTAACGGCTAAGTCCCACTAGCCTAGGATAATGTATTTGGGTTTCCTGATGGATAGTCACCACAACACGTCACGTTGAATAAAGATTTAGATTTAATGTTTTAATGGTTTGGTGGTTGGTTAAATAAATAAATCTAAAGTATATGCAAAGTGTGTAATATATATTCTTTATATATCACATATGAAAAATAACCCTTATATAATTCCAACCGTGAATTATATAACAAGACAGTCAATCTAGATATTAATGAAAAGTATATAATACCTTGCAGGTATTATATCATAAGTGTGGGTAAATAATTTAAACCAGTTAGTTTGACCCTACTAAAAAGACTTTGAATAAAAGTATACCCATGTCTTAATGTTATGAATCAACAAACCACGTTTGTAAAGTTTATAACCATTATAAAATATAAAATAATATTTTATAAATTATCTTTCGTTTCTTCGACGGGTCGTGTCTAAAATAGTTCGTCTCATTGTAAAAGTATAGTTTTCGTTCGTTTATCTGGTTACTGTATAATACAATTTATTATATAATGTAGTCCTTTTTATCGGTTTCTGAAATAATATAAACTTTAGTAAAACATTACTAAGTATAAAACTTCTATAAATTTTGCCATGACATTTCCAATTGCAAACCGTTTTCCATATTTATAAAGTCTAACGTTTTTCCCACTTAATCAATGAAATCAATATTGCAAACCCCCACGTGTTTTAAATATATAAACATATATATTTATATCGACTGAACATAATAATAATTACTACATTTATTTAACCATTTTAAACCACCAATATATATATCCAGTTTCATGTTTATTAAACCTTAAGTTGTATTTATTCACCGTTTATCATGAACCAAACGTACCCTTTTTATTGTTTCGCTAACCCAAACACACTCCTTGTGTGTTCCTATCCAAACCAAACATACCCCTTGCTGTGCCCGCTGTCCCAAACACCCCTTTGGTCATATTTACACAGCCAAACGCACCCCTTGTGTGTGGGCTGTTAAGCCAAACGCCCCTATCGGCGAACAACCAAACCAAACACACCTCTTGGTGTTCGACAGCAGGCAAACGCCCCCCTAATGGCATTTTAGCCAAACCAACCACACCTCTTGGCTGATTCTCAGCCCAAACGCACCCTATGTGGGTGTTTATAACCAAAAACAAACACCCCTTTGGGCTGTTATCCCATAAACCAAACGCCCCCTTGTTGCTATTCTGTCCCAACCAAACGCACGCTATTCTGTCGAAACCAGCCAAACGCCCCCTAACTGTTATATACCCCAAAACGCACCCTTTTTGTGATGTTATAACAAACCACAACGCATCCCTGCTGTGGTGAAACACCACAGCTAAACGAACGCCCCTAACTGTTATAACCTAAACCCGAGCGCACCCTTGTTGGGTGGCTGCCACCCAAACCCACCTTAGGGTGGTGGCTGACCCGAACCCAACACACCCTCGTGGTGGTGGTATTAAAACCACACGCACCCTTCGTTGGTGCAACTACAAACCAACGCACCCCGTTGTGAAAACCACACCCACCGTAATCTATGAAAACAGACCAAACGCACCTTAGTTGTATACCACGACCCAACACACCCTATTTGGTATGGTTAAGAACAAAACCAACACACCCTAGTCGGGTTGTGTAGCACACCAAACGCACCCGCTGGTGCTAACCACGAACCCAACGCACCCTTGTAATGGCAGCGAGATGGTGAGGATGGTACGGGGTGGTATGGAGAGGGAGAAGGTGGTGTGTCGGCTGTAGTATGGTAGCAGTGGTGGCTGAAACCGACGGAGGGGGAAAAAGCGCGTGGAGGAGAGTGGGTGTAGGGATCGGAGAGATCCGTTGATGGGGAGGATTTTTGGTGTTGGCCAGAAAAGCTCGCCGGAAAACTTTTCCGACGGCTGTGGTGGTGGTCGCCGGTGGGGGGTGGTGGCCGGCGTTGGGGAGGGAGAGAGAGGAAGAAGATGATAGTGGTGTGTGTGTGTTATGTATATATATAAATGAGAGATGTGTATAAAGTTTTATATATATATATAATAAAAGTGACAAGTTATTATAGTTTAGGGTATAAAAGTGTAACTTCTTTATTATAGTTTTGATAAAAACGGTTCGGGACTCGTCTGAACGACTTAACGAATGAATCAACGCACGAAACTTGCGCCATTGTTTTTCAAATCATTTTTCCGATAAAAATGAGTATTCGCTTGATATTATTTCATAAATATTTTATAACATTAAATAAAATATTTGTTATTCATTTTGTGAAACGGTTTCGCTTCGTCCGAAATAAAAATGGATTTCAACCCGAGTATTCGCGTTATCACAACGCTTTTCATTTAGAATGATGAATAATTTATTTAATATTTTTATTAAATAAATACTGATAATCAAATAACAAAACAAATTTAATTATTTTTGTGTGTCCGCGTTGCATGTTGTTCGTTAAATGTTTGCGGTGCTGTTTTACCCCTTTTTGGCTCGTTTCCAGGTCTCGGGCAAAACTGAAAAGTTGTCAGGAATGTCGTTTCACATCGAATTGCTTTGGAGCCCAAGTCGTGAAAACGTGATTTAGATGGTCGTTCTTATAAGTCAAGCCAGACCCTAAAAGTCAAAGATTAAAATCGTCGTTCAAAAATTCGAAAATTCTCGGATGTTACATTTTTAGGCATTATTTCTATCAACAGAAGCCTTTTGAATCTTCCCTCTTGTTTGATTTGCTGATTTAGGATCTCCTAGAATTTGACCTTTTGGATGATCCTTAGGAATTCTGAGTGTGGGAATAGGACTGACATTAATGGTGTTATCCATGTTGTTGAAATCAGCCACTGCACCCACATCTTCATCATCATAAGCTCCATTGAATATGCCAGTAGTTGGAAATGCATCAGAATCATCTTTAGTGGGAGTACTAGCAGTACAACAAATGGCCTAATAGTACTAAGTGTGTTAGTACTGGTAGCCTGAGGTGCCTTCTTAATAGATGCATTTTTTCTCTTTTCCTCTTTAAATGCTTGTCTTGTAGCATCATCCACAGCTTGAGCAACCACTTCTTGAGCAACCATCTTCTCAAGTTCATCCTTCATTGCTTGTTCAGCATCTGACATCTGATGTTGTTCTTCCTTGTCAGCAACATCTTCTGAATCCTAAACATTCTTGTCTTTAGGAGCATTTTCAGAAGGTTTTTCTTGTGCATCCTGAACAACAGCTTCTACTGGACTCCTTGTCCTATGAGGGTGTAATGGAAGCAGTATGTACTCCTGATTAGTTTTTTATCTTTTCCTGATGAACCTACAACATAAGATTCTTATGTACCTGCATCCACGGTAATCTGATTTTCTACACTAACGGGAATATAATTCATAGTATTGGTTAGAAAATCAATACCAAACATCCAATCAGGACCAGTTCCTGCCACATTAGGTTGATCTTCAAGGAAATCAATATGTAGGTTCCCTTCTACTCTTTTGGTCCTTTTGTTGTATACTCTAAGAGCTTTACTTATGGTAGAGTATCTAAGCAAATATCCTTCATCTGACTTCCCATCAAATTTGCCCAAGGAATCTAAGGTGTTCAAAATGGTCAAGGGGCACCCAAAAGGTCCCATAAAACTAATACTAGGTAGTTTACCTTTTAATAGTTCATAAGGTGTCTTATTTTGAGGTTTGGTCACTAATACCCTATTCAATACATAGCAAGCAGTATTTACTGCTTCTGCCCAAAATGGGATGGGTAAAAGTGAGTCTGCTAACATGGTTCTGGCAGCCTTAATGTGGGTCCTATTTTTCCTTTCTGCCACACCATTTTGCTATGGAGTTCTAGCCACACTAAACTCCCTTTTTATCCCTTTCTTAGCATAGAATTCATTCATAGCATGGTTCTTAAACTCTGTCCCATTATCACATCTAATGATTTTAAATTTATGATTTAATTGGTTTTCTAAGCCTATGATAAATTTACAAAGGATTTCAGATGTTTGATCCTTGGTATCTAAGAAAAATACCCAACTAAATCTGCTGAAATCATCAGTCACAACCAAACAGTACCTTTTCTTAATTATACTGTCTACAGAGATAGGTCAAAATAAGTCCATATGAAGTAATTCTAAGGGCTTTCTGATGGTTCTTTCTAACTTGGCCTTACGGGAGGCCTTGTGTTGCTTACCCTTCTTGCAGGCAACACAAGTATGAGCATTCATAAAAACTTTTGAAAGTAGGCCTCTAACTAGGTGTCCCTTAACAAGTTTGTTTATATTTTTGAAATTCACATGACCTAATCTCATGTGCCATAATTTTGACTCATCTGATGTTGCATTTGCATATAAACAAGTTATACCTCCAGAAGGAACAATGTTCTTTAAATCCAAGTTGTACACATCATCCTTTCTATAGCACTAAGTAAACCGACTATCATCCAAGAAGCTAAAGCAAGGAAGACGGAAAAATGCATTCAGTCTCAGTAAAATAGGACACTAATTTCTATTCACAACATTAGAGAACATAGAAAAGGTTAAATTTAAGTTCATCTACAAAATAAACAACATCAAAGTCTAAATTAGCAGTTTTGATTTTACCTTTACCTGTTATTTTACCTCCTTTGGGATCACTTCCAAAAGCCATAAAGCCTCCATTGTAATCTTCATAGTCTGAAAGATAAGCTTTGTTTTCCTTACATATCTTAGAGCAACCACTATCTACTAGTGCTTGAACCTTTAAAAAGAATCTACTGGATGCCCCTGCAGAAAAATAAGAAATTAAGTATCTCATAGGACCCTCAAGCGCACTACTGACATAAGAAAATTCCATTTTTGGGTAAGCATACCAAACCTTCTTGAGTATGAAAGATCCACTTTCTTTGGATACATGATCAATGTATGTTCCCTTAGGCTTCCAAACCCACTTTGACCCCTTTTTAAGTATTATCCAACTTACCCTTACCAGTATTAACTACTGCTCTTATCCCAGAAGTAGTCATATTTCAACCCCAGAAGTTTTAACATCTTGTTTTAATTCTTTGGGTTTAAAAACTAATGAGGCCCTTGGTCTTACAATGTCCATTCTTGGGTAAATTGGTCTAATAGCACCACCAATTTGTGCTATTTTTGGGACAAAAGACCTAGCAGTACCAACAGGCCTAGCATTACTAACAGGCCTAACAGTACTAACATTGTGTACTGCTCTATTCTTATTTGGCCTAACAATATTAATCAAACCTGTTTTGGTTAGTACTCTAGATGGGACAAAAGTCTTTCTTATGTGAGGGTATTTCAATTTATTTGAAATTTTTTAGTGATTTACCCTTTTAGCACTATCCCATACTGGTTTGACCACTCTTTGACCAGCATTGACCACATTTTTTAGCTTAGGTTCTGGACTCTTTTTTTCATAAAAATCACAATCTTTGATCAAATGGTCAGTACTCTTACAGACAAAACAAGCTTTTGTTTTCTTAAATCCAAGTCCTGCTTTCTTAGAAGTTTGACCAATTTTATCAACTCTAGTTTTAACTATTTGAGTTTCCTTAGTCTTAACAAGACTAACTTCAGACACATCATCCTTATCGTCTGAGTACCAATCCTCTGATAACTTTTTCTCTGTTAATATTTGGTGTAGACACAATAGACTTAGGTTCTTCAACATGATTTTCATTTGTATTCCCTACAGTCTCACTAGTTTTAGATTTACTAGTGTCAGTATTAAGCTCAGTTGTTTGTGACTCAATGATTTTCTTCCTAATGGTAAATTCATCTAATCCTGCAAATGATATATTAGCTCTTGGGGTTAAGAAGTTCCCTGTTATGGGAGGGGGAACAACATGATACCCATCTGCTTTTGTGGACCTATCATTTGCTGGTGTGGTCTCTTCATCACTTGATCTGACATCAAAAACACTCAAGCTAATCTCACTATCAGTTTCAGACTTGTTACTCATTTCATCTAATTGTGTGCCATATCCTAAACCAATTTTATCTCTAGCACTCATTTGACTGTTGAGTAATTCACTAAGATTCTTAGATGACTATTCCCATTTTTTGTCTTAAGTTTCAACTCATCTCTTTCCTTAACAACTTTTTCTAGTTCCATTTAAAGGTTGTAAATTTTTATTTCTCTGCACTTAAGTTCATAGTTTTGAAACTCATATTTTTCACCCCAAGCCAATACATTCTTTTTATGTCCAAGAATCCTAGATTCTAGTGACTCTAAGGCTAACTCATAACCCTGAATTTCAAGTCTAGCTCTATTATGTTTTTCTCTTTTATTATCAAATTTCCTTTGAAGAGATTTAAAAGATTCAACACATTGTTTAGAACAGTTTTGTACCTCTTTGTCAGAAGAACTTGATGAGCTTGAAGAAGAGATTGCCATTAAAGCATAGTGGACTGGTTCTACTTCAAAATCATTGTTCCAGTCATAGCCTCCTAGACTATCTTGAGCCACCAGTGCCTGTGATGAAGATTCATTTGTTGGTGCATTGCTCCTGCCATTGTCACCATAAAATCTTCTCCCTTGATTCCTTCCAGTTCTGCATTCCCTAGCAAAATGCCATTTTTTGTGACAGTTGTAGCACTCAACTTTTGACTAATCAAGAGAAACATGTCGTTATTCTTTGAAATCCAAGTTCCTTCATGTCCTCCGAATGAACTTCTTCACTATGACAGTCAACATAGCCACCTTTCATCGAAGATCCATTTCTTCTAAGTCATCTCCATCAATCTGCTGAAAATCCTCATTTTCAAGTTGAGGACTGGTTGTTGGTTGTGCAAAGAAAGAGCAAGCTACTTCATGAGCACATGGGGTAGATGAAACTTGACTAGTTCCTCCAGCAGTACTAACCCTAAAATCTCCACTGGCAGTACTAACTTCATTAGTACTGCTAGTGTTCTCAGAAGAAAGAAATGCTAATTTTTAAGAAGTAGATGTGGAACTTAAAGACCTTTTCATCTCATCTTTATAAACCCTGAGATTGTTGTAGAGATCATCAATATCAACTTGGTCTATGTCTGGCTTATTTCTCATTATCAAGGCAATTTGACTCCATGAAGGAGGAAGACTTCTTAGGAACTTTTTGTTAATGTTTTCCTTTGATACTAAAGCACCATACACCTCTATTTGACTTATGAGATTTTAGAACCTATCATAAGCCTTATCCAGACTTTCATTTTGTGCAGTGGTAAAGTTTTTAAACTGATTTTTAGAACATTCTTTTTCATCTTTTTAAATTCTTCATTTCCTCCAAACCTTGATTTGATTGCTTTCCAGAGAGATTTAGCATTTGGAACATTATGAAACTTTAGGAGGTATTCATCAAGTATTACTAAAAGCAAGATGCTCTTAACTCTTTCATGATTCCTTTTGGCAGCTAGTTGTTTGGCTGTCTTAGGAGAAGGAGGAGCAGAAGGACTAGTTTGTTCTCCTGTTGGTGCATGATCTTCTTGAAGATCACCATTGACAATTATGTCCCAAAGGTTATGGTCTGTGTGACAGATATATTGTCGCATTCTCATGCTCCAAATATCATATTCTCCCTTCTTGATGATAGGGATCTTCATTGCTGTGATAGTTGGTGGAGGTGCGTCTTGTTTTGCCATCTTGCTGGTTTGTTTGAGGATCTGCTTTAAACAAAAGAGCTCTTCTTATTCAGAGTTTCCACACAAGCTCTGATACCACTTGATGGATCATTTTCTGAATCGATCTTAACCTTTAGCTTGCAAAGATCTTGTTACTATAGATAATTCTAAAGCAATAATAATGAAACACTGATTATACACTATTGATTTTGCATAAACTAATCAAAAATGCTAAGAAGAATAATAACAAAATAACTTTATATTATTACTTGAATCTGCCTAGGTTACAGATTACAAAACTATGATTGCTATTTGATCTCTAATAATCTATGTAGAACTATATCTACTAACTATGACTAGGGTTCCTTTTATACACCAAGGAAACCCTAATGGGCTTTACAAAACGCGTATAGAGATCATGCATATCTTTTCCTAAGATATCTCATGCATATCTCTAACTCTAACTATAATTCTGTTCTACCAGAATTAACTAATGCACTAACAGTATTAACTATGATATACTACCAGTACTAACTCTGCTAACTCTTCTACTAGTACTAACAAGTGTACTAGCAGAACTAACTATAATACTAATAGAATTAAATCTAGAACACTTAATTTCCAACAACAGTAGATGATGATTTTGGAGTGGATGTCTTGCACTTCCATACTTGTCTTACCGACATTCTTGGTTTTCTAGAGAAGTTGGGATGGTGGTTTGAGCAAGACATTGATGATGAAGGAGATATAGATGGTGGTAAAGTATGAGAATTGAGTGTTTTAAATAATGGAAAGGATGTGATAAAATGGCAAAGCACGGTTTAGATAGAAGAGTATGTAAAAGATGGTTTAGCTAAACAGGGAAGTGCCAGCTTAAAGCTATAGATAGAGAGGTCAAAGACACAGAAAAAGAGGCAAACTCAAAAAGTTCGTTCCCCCCTACTGACGGTCCCATAATGTTTGGCGGTCCCAAATATATTGGGGGGCCACCGGGTATTTATGGGGGTCATTTTCTGGAGAATGTGAAATTTTCCAGGTTTTACCTTTCTTAAGTCCAGTGATTTCAGCATCTACTAAATTCAAGAATTTAGTAATCTAAGCAAGAATACATGGTCCTAATCTAACACACAAATCACTTAGAAAATAGTAGTATTATACGCATGTCACATTCATAGAAACTACTATCATAAAATATTAATAGGATGATAAAATTGAAAGGATCATCCTAGTAATAGGAAATCATCATTTAGTGTTCTAATCATAATAAATGAATTAAAGAAGTCATAGTATAATGTACATAACAAATATAGATAAAAATAAAGATCTCTAAGAGTATTGCAAACATGTTTACTATTGTTTCCCACTCATCATGTCCTTGAGAGCTTGTCCAATTGACTTTAACCCTTCCTGGGGAGCATCTCGTTGTTGAGTTTTAAGATTTATTGTTTCGAAGAGATAGATGTTCAAGTCATGACTTTCATGAGGAGGGTTTTGACGGACAGGAACAACAATTAACGAGGAAGAGACGTTTTGAGAAGGAGAGGAAGAGTTAGAATGAAATGATTATTCATCACTTACATCAACAATGTCATCCAACGGATGAGACGAGGATGGATGATTTAGAGTGGTCGAAGAGGAGCTAGCATTTGATTCATGAGGTCTTTTCTTGCCATGATTCGATCGCGTCTTTCAATCATAATGAGGAGCGAGGGGATGCATGACTCGATCATGTGAGAGGTAGTGATCAATTGCTAACTCAAGAAAGACGGACACAACATGTTTGAACAATCTAGTCAAGAGCTTTCCATAAGGCAAAAGTTTCTTAGGTTTGTTTCGAGTATTTTCCATTTTTTGAGAATGAAAAATGCTAGATTGTATGGAGTGGAGGTTTCAATGTAATAAAGCATATAACAAAGACACACAGAGACATGATCTCGATGTCCACCCAAAAAATGGCATTCTCACGAATGATATCAACCCATGGTTTCATATGAGGTTGAATTTCATGGGTTAAGATTTTGTTTTTATCTACGACAATGGTTTTCTTGTTTTGGTACGAGTAGCTTGACCTTGTCGAGGAACTTGAATAAGAGACTTGACGACATTTGGAAAGGGTGAAGTGGTTTTATAACGACCTTTACTCGGAACACTTATTGACAAGTAGTCGAATGACCACATGTCAGTGTGAGAAGCTTGACATTTGAACGAGATTTTTAGAATTTGACCGAATTCCTCGAGAGTGAGAGAGAATGACTTATTTTGTATGACAAAGTTGACGATAAAATGACCCTTTAGGAACAATTTGTTTGTTTATGTTCAATAAACAATCAAGACCAATTAACTCAAACTTAGCACGGATATACTCATGTTTTCAAAGTTTTGACTCACAACCCTACCCTCATGAAAGTAGCGTTTTTCAAGACTTGCAATTGTATTTTGTAAGGGTTGACTAAATTCATTTGATATGAGTGGAATGTTGTTTCGGGTCTTTTGATGATCTAGTCCGGTAATTCAAGGCATTGTTACCTAAAATAAAACAACCAATATCATATTTTAATTTCTTTTAATTGTATCGTTATTTTGAGTTTTTGCCTAGTGAGTGCCTATATGCAACAAATGTGGAGTAACGATTAACTCGACCTAAAAGTAAAATCCTAAGAGTTAACCCAAACGCTCCTTAATTTGATTTTGCTCATTCAAACAAGTCAAAAAATACATATGAATTATGTATCTCAAAATTTGTTCATGAGATCATCATGCATGTGTTTGAAAACATTTTTAAGTTGTATTGACAATGCATAACAATAATTTTATTATTTTCCTAACGTGAGTGATTTAAAAATAAAATTGGGGTTTTGGTTCAAAATCAATTTTTCGACAAACTTACTAATGTATGCAAATCCTATGTATACGGGAAGCATATTAGTTATACATTGTAACCTAGTAGTCCTAATTATGCTAAATTGAAAGAAAAATGAAAAATCCCCAATTTCAATTTTTGTGTTCATCATGAACCCTAGACTCAAATTGAAAGAAAATGGATAAAATGACTTACAATTGATGATCTTTAAGATGTTGTGGATGATTATAGGTGTTGATTAGATTTTCAATTTAAGTTTTAATGGTTGATTTTGAGTTTTTGGGTTGTTTTGGTCGTATTCATCGCTATAGAGGAGAAGGGGGTGTTTGTTTTTGTGTTTTGAACTTTTTTTTGGCTAAGTGGATGATTATAGGTGTTTGTTTTGTGTTTCAATAAACAATACAGGACCGCCCTTCTCCTCTGCGTGGATATAGGGGCCGCCCTAAATATATTATGGGGCCGTCAGGGATATGGGGGCCGCCCTCAGTGAGGGATTTTAGACTTAGTTTTGACAAAAGTTTTACAAAGAGGAGTGACGTTTTAAATTGCATTTCGCAAATTAAAAGTATCTAACTAGATTGAATTGTCACGACGCGGAATGGAACTCAGACTAGAATTGAGACAAAAGAAAGAGAAGCGGACGAATACGATTTATGGAATGTGTTCCATCATTTTTAAACCAAGATGTAGATAGTTAAACGATTCACGTTTAAGGGGTTTGGTAAGGATGTCGGCAATATTGTCGACGGACGGTACTTTTTCGATTGAGATATGTCCTTTCTGGACATTATCACGAAGAAAGTGGTCACGTATTTTGATGTGTTTAGAACGAGAATGTTGCACCGGGTTTTTGCTAAGGTCAATCACGCCTTTGTTGTCGCACATGATCAGAACATCGTCGAGTCGTATGTTGTAGTCGATGAGAGCTTGTTTCATCTATAGTGTTATTGACATGCCTTTCCGGCGCTTACGTATTTCGGCTTCGGTAGTGGATATAGCAAGAGAAGTTTATTTCTTCGAGAACCAAGATGTCAAACAACATCCCACGAATGTAGTCCACATAATCTCCTGCGTGATCAGAGTCGGCATATAGTACTGTTTCTATGCCGGTCCCCTTAGGATACCATAGTCGTAAGTGCATAGTACCTTTAATGTATCGGAAGATACGCTTAACCTCTTCAAGGTGAGAGGTTTTGGGAGCCTCTTGGAAGCGGGCACAAAGGTAGACACTAAACATGATATCGGGCCTACTTGCCGTTAGGTATAATAAACTACCTATCATGCCTCGTGATGGTTCCAATAATTATTCATTCTCACAAGAAAAATTGAGGTATAAAGATCAAGAGAATAACTGGAAGGAAACTTAATGAAGGATGATTAAACTTACAAGAGATATGAGTTTTGTGTTTATAGAGATCATCACATATTCTAAACCTAAACATGTGAAGGGTATTTATAACCCTCTAAGGTGACAACCCATATGGTCCTATGGATGGGCTTTTTGGGCTTTTTCTTTGTCGGCCCGATTACATTAAACATTATTAATTAACGAGCTAGTAAATGCTAAATAACTACGAGTGACCGAGACTTCTTTGTTTCTAACAATATCCCCCTAAGGGAGGTCACTCTTGATTTGAAAAATTGAGTCGTAGCATTCAAAATAGATTTCTTCAGCTCATAGTCCTTGTAATCTTCCCTTGATATTCTGTGCTTGCAGTAGCAATCTTCACTTTGACTTTAATCTTTAAAGCTTGTTTCATCATGACTTGATAACTTGATTCTGATCTTTGATTCCATGAACTTCATGTGGTCTTTACTTTAATTTGCCATTTGCTGAACTTTGAACCGACATGCTCAAACTTGTTGTAATCTTGAAAGCTTTTATGTTCTTTCTTCTTCATATCTTTAACATTTTGAAGAATACTTTGATTTCAGAGGTGCGGAAGCTTTAAGTATTTAGCTTTCTTGATATCTTTGAGTCTTTGAGTATGAGCATGTGGTTTACATCGATTCCTTGAGTCAAAAATTGATCACCAACAAAAACATTTATATGAAAATCCACTTAATGTGTTCTTAGAAAAACATTTTTAAACACATTGAGGGTTTTATATTTTGAAGGGACCGAGTATAAATGAAGATACTCAATCTTGTCGGTTACAATAACTTCTGATTCCGTGAGGATCGATGATTACAGTACGAGTACTGCACCTGTGATCAGGTAGATTCATTATAAGAACCTCCTTGACAGGTTTTCCAGCTCAAAGCCTTTAAGTCCTCCAATACCGAAGATATCAAAATTCCCTATGCTTATAAGTTCTCTAGACCAGAATCCGTAGACTAACACACTAATAGCATTGCTACTACTAGAATGGTAAAGAGTGAGTCAGAACAGTTACTATCTGCTGACTATACCGTATAATTCGTGTTCAGCATAACCTATGTCCAGATGCTTCATTAGGCTCACTTGCAAACATAGGGTCAACCTCTTAATACAATTAAGTACTGTAGAAGTCTATGGTACAAAAACTTTGAAAAAACAGTCAAAGTGTGATGAAATCGTTTGAACGCAACGAAAGTTTTGCAGAAGACTACCTAACTCAGGTCAAAACTTAGCATTAACCCTTGTCAAGTCGCCTTAAAATCATTTGATGGAAAATGCTTTGATGGTTCTTAAAAACAATAGGAACTAAGAAATTTAACCTGCTGAAAATCATTTAACAGATCAACACTCAACAGCTCTATCAAATTTTAGAAAGATATCCCAAGGGATATGAGATGATACATTCCCATGCAATTTCCGCTATCCAATCACATATATGAAACTAATATCATGAAGCAAAAGATTCTTTGTAGATTATCAAGATACTTGTGTACAACACAAAAGTTTTGGTATCTTGACATTTTAGAATATGTTACTCTTTTTGCTCCCCCTTCACATGCACGTTATTGAAAGTTTTTGGCACATACAAGTTACAACTAACGCATATAAACAATGAATCAATAGTTACAATATTTTTAAGTCACATTTTCTCCCGCGCATCAAAGTATGCACGTTTGTATGGTTTTTGATCACGCAATGGACTTAAAAAAAAATAATTAAGCTCGGCCATCAATCAGTGAAGATATAATAAACTACTTAACCGCACAATATTCAATAAATATTGAAACGAAACCTGAAATATACGTAGACGAGAGTGATAAATCAATCTGTCTGAAGAAGCAGCCTGTGGTTATTCGTTTCCAATCGTTCAGCAACAGAATCAGCAACAGCTTTTCAATTGATGAGTCCAAAAATCCTTTGTGAGCATTTCCTGCAAGACTGTTAGTGGCACTGATTCTCCCCCTCAAACATTAACCCGTTTTCTATTTAAAGAGATGTAGTCAGTGTTTGAGCTGTATGGCATTTTTCTCTGTAAAGAGAACACTAGGTGTTGTTGAGTAGTTACAAGCCCAGAACCATTTCGTCTTACTATAAATTTTTAATCTTGGGTCCTGCACTGTTTGGCAAGAGCCATGGAGTTAGGTCCAGATCCTTACTGGCTTTGTACAGAAGTCATTGTATTGTTCATCAGATCAAAATATGCCTTAAAGCCCTGGGTTTCTGAAATATCATCTTTTCATGCAACCAAACTACTAGTCCCTTCCTTTTTAGGATAAAAGATATACCTTCACTCAAGTGAAGAGTATCTCACTGTCAGCAAAGTTTGGTTTGTATACCATAGTGGTTAGAGATATCATCATCTAGAACCATTTGTTGATTCCACTGTCAACCTTGGTTGGAGCTAGAAATGTAAATATCTGTCCAGTAGGAACCCACCTAAGACCAACTTCTTGAAAAATTTGACCCCGTCGGTATTTCCACCTAAGACAAGAACTAGGATCATGTTTTCTCATTCACAACGAGGTCTTTTAATTAAAACCTATATCCCTTTTGAATATGTCTTTCTGGTGTGTTCTTTGCAACACTTATTGCTCTACGTTTGTTCTGTCGTTGTCTTAGGGGATGGAACCTTAGCACGATTTGACATCATTTAGGAATTTTTTTTACACAATGATCATGAATTGCATTAAAGACAGATTTCTGACATGGAGAGCAAACAAAAGTTTGAGGTGCAGAAAAATTTGTAGAATTCCTAAGTGTTTCTGCTATGGGCACAGCTTTGTCGTTACGTAACTAGTCCTTAAAGCAGGCCAATTTCCTAGACTTTTGGTTATTGCTCCAGTTTTGGTTATGCTACCATTAGTTTTGTGCTTTTGTGATCACAGCAGTATCACACTCGTTTTGGAATTCCTGCCTATTTCATGTGTCTGTTTCTTAGCTTCCTTTAGGTAGTGATTATAAACCATGTCATTTAAGATATACCCTAGAAGAGCCCAGGTGCAACATGTGTGAGTTAGTAGTGCAACTTCTCTTATCCTAGGCAAAGATATTAGGATTCCCTATTATTTCTTTTCTGATGAGGGACATACTTAGGTGTCATGGCATACAAGCCAGGAGCAAGTACTTTGGGTGTCTCAGGTCCGCTGCTCTACGACTCCATATACTATTTACTTTCTGCTTAGACGGATACAAATCTGATACCTTTTAATGGATACTTTGCAGCCCTAAGCTATCATTCTTAATTCCTAACAGCACAAGTTCCGCTTTAACTGTGTCATTTTCCAGTTTCCTAGTCGTGAAATTCTAGATACTCCAGAGGGGAGTCGCACTAACTTCTTTCATGTTACCGATTTGAGCCTTTAACTTTCTGATTAACTCATCTTTCCCTTGAAGCTAATCTTTCAACTTGTTGATTTCAAAAAATACATTAAGTTCAGGTGAGCTAGAATTATTACAAACCTGTGGATTTTCAAAATATTCTTTGTACTTTTGAAATTTAAGCTCGAGTTACTGATATTTTGTTTCAATGAAAGAACATCGTTTTTCTTTTTCAACAAGTAGTTGTTTCACTTTTAAAATCTTAGCTTCAAGTTCTAGATTTCTGGAGTGTTCCTCAACGCAATTAGATCTAGGTTCAATACTCATAGGCACAACAATATCAGAAGTAAGCACAACAGAAAAAATATCTTTAGACACAGATTCAGCTAGCAAACACTCATTTTGAATCAAGAGAGTTTTATTCTCTATTTCTAAATTCTTCTTATCAATAACACATTGATCATACTCTTTGTCCAGCTCATCAAAGATTTTCATGTACTTAGATACTTCTTTGAAAAGATTATCTTCTATACCTTTAACATGCGTTTTAAGTTTTTCATAAAAAGGAATTATTTCTTCTACAAGGCACTTTTTGGTATGTTCAAAATGCCACTCCCCATTTGTTATATATGAGGGTGTCGTTCTGTCTTTGGAAACCTTATCAAACTCTGGAAAACATGACTTAGTAAAAACATTTTTAATTGGAGTGTTTAACTTGACTCTTAGTGCTGACGAGGTACAGAACAAAGTTAGTTACAGGTTTACACTGGTTACAATTATAACTAGCAACTTCATTAGCTGGTAACCAATAAACTTGTTCTCTAGACAACTGCTTTTAAGGCATAAAGGTATCATACATATTATTTAACTTAGCATAATTTATAGGCTTAGATGACACTTGCACAACGGGTCATTCATCCTTTCAACATCTTAGTTCTTACTAACTTACTTTAATACGAGGTCTCTTCACTATTATATAGCCCTAAGGGGGGTAAAGTAAAGGCTCTACAATACGTCACCAAGATACAGGGTTGGGCACACAGCTGAGCTGATTTGGAGATACAATGGAATGAACGATGAACCAAGATGCAGATTTGTTAAGTCCCTTTTGTGGAAAAAGAGTTGTCGTTAGATAACAAAGGACTAGTTTTACAGGTTGACCATACGCTTGCAAAAGTTTCGTGACAACCCGTGAGTTAGATTTCTCACCAAACTAATTCCTCTAGATAACTTTCCTCAAGAGCATTTTTATCTGGCATTCAACTTTTCACTTTCTATTTTTCAAAGACTTGTTTGACTCGACATGATATTAAAAGTTGTTTGTTTTAAAGACACAATTTGTTTCTTCAAAGTCATCATTTGAGTTTGTTACGTTCAAAAAACCAGTTGTCCTAATTTTGAGAAAGGTTTGACTTTAGCAACACATTTTCTTGTTCAAGTTCAGCATTCCGTTTGTTACGTTGAACGATGGTCTTATCTAAATCATGTTTAACCTTATTTCGTTCAAGACTTTGCATCTCGAGCTTGCATTTTTCAAGCTCGGCTCTTAAGGAGTCATTCACTAGGCTTTGTTCCTGATTAACCTTAAGATGTCCGTCTAGTTGGGTTCTCAAGTCATCTAAGATGGTAATCATAGATATCTCACCGGGTGACACAGAAGATACCTCAATAGGAACAGATTTAACTTCACTATCAATTTGGTACTGATGATACGGAATCGTATTGTCATCAATATCCGAATCAACATCGGAGTCTAGGTGTTCTTCGTGGTGTATCTCTTATGACATCAGATGATTCACATTATCAAATAGATGATTATCACTGGTTCATACCTCATTAACATTACTTGTGCTGGCACCATTTGTGGATGATAAATTGGCCATGAAGGTTGCTGTTGCATTTGGTCCGTCATCCACGTCAGAATCGTATGCATCCTCATGACTCACTTCGAACACATTGGTTGTTGTGATAGCTAGTGGCTCATCATAAGGTGATGTGCATTCCACATTAGCAAGGAATGCTTCGGCTTCAGCATCCAGAACTGCTCCTTTTTCCTTAGCTTCCATGAGCAGCATCTTGTCTTTGAAGTACTAAGAATCCTTTACCCTCTTCTTCTCCTTACACTGCCTGGCTACGTTTCCTTCTCCATGGCAGTTGTAACATATCACCTTCTTCCCTTTGTTGTTCGTCATCTGCCCGTAGTTCTGTGTTCCTCGATTACCAAAATTACCAACATTACCCGGAGCTCTTCTTTGAACAGTTTCAGTAACAATCTGCCCGTCATGCATCGTAGCATGATTCCTTGAGTTAGACGATGTCCTGAGCTGGTTGTTGGTTGGAGGGAACTGCTTTTGGAAACCACTCAACAAGTTCATGATTTGGTTCATGGTTGCCAACATAGCATCATTGGTTGATTGACTAGTTGGTTGTAGGGGTAGAGTGGGTGAAGTATTGGATGGTGCATGTTGTGGTGGTGTTGCATGAGCAATGTATGCCAACGGATCAACAATGCTTGAGGACTACTCTTGTTTCTTGAGAGTCTTCATAGCATGTGGTTCATATGATTTAAGGTAAGTGTAAAGTTCAACATAGGTTGTCGTGAAGATGTCCTTGTTGTTCTTCACATTAGTCACATACTTTGCCCAATAAGGAGGAAGGTTGTTTACAAACTTGGTGTTCATCTGATGAGCGGGGATATCAAGCTGAGTAATCTTCATATCATTGATCAGCTTGTGGAAACGAACAAAGTAGTCACGAATCGATTCATTTCAAATTGCACGAAATTGTTCGTACTCATCAAATAGTTCTTCCTTCTTCTGTTGGAGAGACTTTCCGGAACCTTTCATTAGGAGCTCCACATTATCCCAAATCTCCTTCCCAGTACGAGTTTGATTTAGAATGTTGAATACTTGTCTTGGGAGCCCTTGACTGAGAATGTTGGTTGCTTGAATGTCAGCTAGTTCTCTGTTGTTCTCAATCTCAATAAACTCTTCATCCGTCTTGTCTCTTGTTACTTGTACTGCAGCATCACCTTGACCTTCTGTCACAGTAATTTGGGGATGCGGAGTAGGTCCGTTTTGTATTGATCTCCAAATTAACTTTCCAAGAGGTTTGCCTCGAATGTACCTCTCGATACGAATCTTCCACGATTCGTAGTCACTTTCAACCAACATGGGAGGACGATTGTCCGTACCCGCTGCACTTGATTCTCTATCAGTTGTTGCCATCTTGATTAAAGTGAGATGAAAGAACGGATCTTGAGTGGTTGTTTGTGTCTGATTGAAATCAATTAAAGTTCACGGGATTTTACAACTCTTTGATTAAAACCGAGAAAATAATCGAATTGATCTTGTGTAGGAGGAAAGAAAAGAACAAGAATATAATTTTCAAAATTAGAAAATTATATCCCTTTACGTTAGGAACCAATTATTTACTTTCCAAAATTATAGATCTCTTCCCTTTAAAAATAAGCCAAAAAAAAAACTTCTTCTAAAAAATAAGTCGAAATTTTTTATTAAAAAAATATAAGCCGAAACCTCTATTTTTTAACCACTTTCGTTGAGATCGAAAGAAATAAAATTAAGTCGAAACCTGATCGAAGTATTAAAGCTTGCTCGATGTAATTTTTTTTTAGCGTCTACTGTTGTGTCTTCCACAAGAGACCAAATTGTCTCCTTTTTTTTCGTCAGTTTGGAATCTCCCACAAGATCAATTCCTTATAGTTGACTGCTTACCACATGGGACGAATTGATTTTAACAAAAGATGAGCCGAAAATGCTTTTTTTTAAGATCGGCACACAAAAATTAATTTTAAAACTTTCGTTGGACCCCAATAAAAAATTAAGTCGAGATCGGCACACAAAAATTAATTTTAAAGATCGGCACACAAAAATTAAGTGGAAGCCCACATGGTAACTTTTTTGTAGAAAAAATAACCGAAAGTTTGTTTGTGTTTTTTTTTAAGATCGGCCAAAAAAAATTTTGATTATAAAACTTTCGTTGAAACTCGTTCGATTTGATTTTTTTTAAACACACAAGATTAAAACACTAACCACTTAGGCTCTGATACCAATTGATGGTTCCAATAATTATTCATCTCACAAGAAAAATTGAGGTATAAAGATCAAGAGAATAACTGGAAGGAAACTTAATGAAGGATGATTAAACTTACAAGAGATATGAGTTTTGTGTTTACAGAGATCATCACGTATTCTAAACCTAAACATGTGAAGGGTATTTATAACCCTCTAAGGTGACAACCCATATGGTCCTATGGATGGGCTTTTTGGGCTTTTTCTTTGTCGGCCCGATTACATTAAACATTATTAATTAACGAGCTAGTAAATGCTAAATAACTACGAGTGACCGAGACTTCTTTGTTTCTAACACCTCGATACTTGGTGCTATCTACCGACTCACACTCTTCGTCTTTCGTGAGTTAGTTATCGAAGGACATGGGGGTTTTCATTGGTTTAGAATCTTCTAAGCCAAATTTCTTAAGCATTTCTTTAATCTATTTAGATTGATTAAAGAAGATACCATCTTCCATTTGTTTTATTTGTAATCCAAGGAAGAAGTTAAGTTCACCCATCATGCTTATCTCGAACTCGTCATGCATGATTTTGGAAAATTCATCACACATGTCTTGACAAGTCGAGCTAAATATAATGTCATCGACATATATTTAAATGATGATGAGATTTGAACTTTTCTTCTTAGTAAAAAGAGTGTTGTCTACCATTTCCATTTTATATTCATGTTTAATAAGAAATCTGTTAATCTATCATACCAAGCTTTGGGTGCTTGTTTAAGACTATATAAAGCTTTCTTTAGTTTATAAACATGATCTGGTTTTTCGAAATCAATGAATCCCAAAGGTTGTGCCACTTATACCTCCTCATTGATCAAACCGTTCAAGAATGCACTTTTTACATCCATTTGGAATAGTTTAAAATCTAAGGCACAAGCTGTAACACCCCCAAAATGCGATACGCAACGGAATACAACGATTGGGGTGCTACTTCATAATAAATGCACACGAGTCCCAGTAAATGTTTCAAAGATACGTTTTTATAACAATTTCATTTCATTTTATAAGTAAATCATCAGAGTTACAAGGTCCCAAATACCCACGTAGAGATTAAACTCTAAAAGTCATAACACGACTAGTTTAAAACATTATTTTATTTCTTGACACTAATTCACCGAGACACCGTCCTTGATATCCACGTTCTGTCCCATCCAAGCCATCAACAACTATTAACCTGAGATACAATGGTCAACAAAACGTTGAGTGAATTCATAGAGTTTACAAATAACAGTTAGAACGCATAATTTGGTTCCACAAAACTTATAACCTTGCTCGTAAGCCAAGTTATAAAAATAGTAATTTCCAACTAAAGAGCCCGTGTATCGAAACTTTACACATTCATCTCGTAAGACGAAATTATGTCCGAGAAGTATGCCACTTCTCCTAATACTAACTACAAAATGTCCGTTTGACAGGGTGATCCCAACGGATTCAAACCCCGGACAGGGTTGTCAAACCCAATAGATCTATTTAATGCATTAGCATTCACCAACACATGGTAACTAACGAATACACAGTAAAATGGCATATACTCAGTAGTGATTGGAATCATATTTAGTATCAAAACATATTGCATTTATATTTTCACAAAACAAGCAAGTATCCCCCTTGCAGGTTTAAAAACATTTAAAACACTTAAAAGCGAGGCTATGAACTTACCTTGATCAAATGTCGATGGTCAACGAAGAAGTCTATCACAAGAATCCACAAACGTAATCACGACCTATAATTAGAGTCGCTCGATTATTATATTGAAAAGTATAATCAACGATGCGTTCCTCGTATCGACAAAATCATATTTATAGTATATATATATATATATATATATATATATATATATATATATATATATATATATATATATTCGTACATGTGATGAGAAATCCGCTTGCGCTTTAGATCCTAAAACCCCACAATATTAGATTACGATCATTCTTTATTTATATCATACATTGTCTAACCGACAACTCTCTATTTTAGGAAACCTTCTATTTTTAGAAAGTTACTATTTCTGAAAAGTTACCATATTTAGTAAGTTTCAACACTTAATTATAGTTACAGATATATTTATTTTTCTCATCGAACCTTCGACATCCAATGTGGTTATCACTTATTCATATCAGCTTTATTTTCAATTATTATAAAAGTTTCTATTTTTAGAATTTACCTCGTTTGTATCAGTCGTTAAGTTTAAAATATCTTACTCTTAGTAACGATAGCGTTTATTCACATTTATTATACCTGACAAGTTTATTATTAATCCGTTGACATTCAAAGGTCAATGTTTAACTTTTATTGACTTTGACCTTTATATACCTATAAATATTTAAATCTGATCCGGTCAAAACGACCCTCTAAATCACGTTTTTACAATTCGGACACAGAAGAGATTTTATGTAAAACGATGTTCCGGACAACTTTTTAGTTTTAACCGAGACCCAAAACTCGACAGAAAATGACCAAAACGCCCCCGCAAGATTTTGCAGGACCTTGACTATTTTAATAAAACACAGACTTTGACCATTGGTTTTGACCCGTTATCACTTGATTTTAAAATTGGCGAGCCTTGTGGAACAGTAAAACATCATTATGAGCAACTTTCTTGTTTTGCTGGAAGGCCGAAACGGACTCGAAAGTGTTCAAAACGAGCTTTTAAATGGAAGACAACAACTACTATTTTGAACAAATGCTGAGTTTTTATATATCGAATATATATCTCGTTTTCGCTTTAACTTTTTCGTTATTAGGAGTTAGAAGCTCTACCTTATATCGAAATGATCATCTCGGACAGCTTTATAATATTTCAAAGCCTAAAATAAGATTGTACGAAAACTCGATCCTCCTTTGGTGTGCCAAACTTTCTGCTCACATTTATAATTTATAAAACACCTAAAAAATTGTTTTTAGGTTCTTAACTCAACTTTAACATGTCTATGGTGACATATAACATTACATAATCCATTCATTCGGTTCTCAACACAACCTAATATAGCCACGTAAGCCTTTTCCCCATTCATCACATGCATGCAATCAAATCAAATCAAACGAATGTAATAATCGAAATAAACATAAAAGGGTGCTCACGATGCTCTACGGAGCAAGATCGAAAAATAAAAGCGTCGAGTTATCCTCCTTGTGTCTTAGCCGCAGTTCACTCCAACAAAACCAACCCAAACCCAAACTTAAACCAACCCGAATGATAATCAATTAACAAAAATCACTCCCTTGTGGCCTCTAGCTTGATTCGAACCACCAACCCAACTCGAAAACCCTTTTGCTTCAATAAAACTCAACCTTAATCAAAACCTTGTTGCATGTACATTTTTATTATATGGATGATTAAGTTATATCTTCCTAAACATTATTTGATGAGTGGAAAAATCAAAACACCAAAGGTGTTCTTGTTTGGGGTTCGTCCGAATCAAAAAGAGAGAAGGAAAAGGGAAAACAATTTAAACTTGGTTCCTTTTTTATTTAGGTTATCATTTGAGTGATGTTTGAATGTATTAGTAAGATCAAATTGCAAAAATGGGAAGAGTGTTTGTGTGTGTAGTTTCGACCGGACAAGGGAGACAAATGAGAGAAGAGAACAATTTGAAACTAGTTTACTTATGTGTATGAAATGACTAGGAAATAAACCCAACCTTGGAAGCAACATATAATGATGAGGCCTTAGAACAACAATGTTTTTGAGTGTGGGAGGTGCCCTAGGCGTTGGCCTAGTCTCTTGGGCATGCATACATACATACATATATATATATATATATATATATATATATATATATATATATATATATATATATATTAATTCTTGTAAATATTGTGTGTCAAGACTAATTTAAAAGGTAACTTGTACATGTTTTAAACAAAATGTGAGCTTTAAAAGCGAGTCGTGGCAAAGACAAGGAAAACGAGCGACAATGGTTAATACATTAAATAATTTATGGTCAAGAAAATAATAACGGGGCACGTCGTTGATTTTTACGATACTTAAAACGATTAACGCACGCGCGGTCAAACGTTGACTCACGAAACGACAAAAATAAATATTATAAATTTCCGTTCGTATAAAAATACGAAGATACTAATTTACGACAAATAAAATTTTAAATGTCGACGTTTGTTTAGGTAGACTCTCAAGATAATTAGAATGGCGTCGAACTCGCGATCGTCATACGCGTCGGGAAACTCGGGTTGTCATATTCCACCCACCTTAAAAGAGCGTCGTCCTTGGTGCTCATCCTTTCTTATTCGTCTTATTGTTCGTTTGCGGCATGACGGCTCCTCGTCATCGTGCGATATTATGCGTTGTCACTTAAACGAAGATACGATCTCCACTGGCTTTGACTATTCCGGATGGAGAGTCAATTGAAACAAGGGTAATTATACCAGGAAAATAAAAATTACAACCATGAAGGCTCTTATCCAAAGAGGCAAAGCAAGCTGCGAAAATATATTCGACAAAACCAGATCGCGTCGTTCTAACCTTTATATTAGCGCTCTTCATAAAAGACAATATATGTCGCGGAATATATTCGATTAAAATAATTATCACGTCGTTCTACGAGAAATTTTTCTAAAATGAGTGATCGATATAAACTTAGTTGGGGATTGATCGCTTAGATTTATTATATTACTAATATATAATATTTTAACAGAGCAATTAAGAAATTCCCTAGGCAAAATTCACTCTTTAAAAATATATATATAATATTTATATAAGTATGTTTACCGGAAAGTTGATTTCGGGTCAGTTTTCGACAACGATTTGAGAAATTGAAACCTGCTTGATATTGGATACTAATTTGATTGGGTAAAGATGATTGATTGTGTTTTCTATAATTATTAATATAAAAGCTCAATTAAAAACACAAGTAATTAAAAAACATTAAAAGCACAAATTCAATTAACGGACAAATAAATAAGTGACAAATAAGCAAGTAACTAATTTAAACTCCTAAAAATGTAAGCTATATTTCTAAAATCTAGATAGGACAAAAGGAAAAAATTTTAGGAAATGAATAACATTTTTTAATTTAGTTTGAGTTTATTATGAAATTAAACTATTTAAACTAAATTAACTAAAAAAAAAAAAAAAAATCTAAATAAATAGCAAATAATTGAAATTATATTTTTCCTAGGTAAAATAAGTAAAAAGAAAATTTTAGAAAAAAGAATCACTATTTTTGACTTTTTAGATTTTAAGATATGAATTTTCTAAATTTAACTAATTAAAAGCTTAAAAAATTATAAAAAAAACTTATTAAAATTAAAAGCCAAAATTTTTTTTTATAAAAAGTAACAAAGAAAAAAGAAAAAGATGAGAAATTTTTAAAAAAAAAGCCTAATTTTTACTTTTTAATTAAAACTTTAATTAAACTAATTAAAAAATTAAATCTCTAATTATTAAAATTAAAATTAAAAACTAACTAATACATTAACTAAGACTAAACTATGGCAAGGACTAACAATGTTAAGAAAAAAAGGACACAACGGGGGATGAAACTGAGTTAACTAACACGATGAGAATGTTTACAAAAAAACCTACCCTGAGGCCTTAAACCACCACGAAGTCCCTTTAAAGCTTAAAAATAAGTTAAAATTTAAAAAGTGCTTATTAAGGTAAACTTATAAAAGAAAAGTTTAAGAACAAGTTGGGGAGAAAAACTTTAATAAAAACACTTAGGGCTGAAACTCAATGATAAGCTCAAAAAGAGCTTATCAATAAGCTGTTACAGAAAGTGGGGGTTTCCCCTTGGTTCTACTTAAAAGCTTGTAAAAAGCTAATTGACCTAGAGACATCTTTAACCAACTGAAATTAGTAATGAAAGTGACAAACTCAGGAGACAAGATAATAAGCTTAAAAATTTTATATGCTCAATTGCTCAATAAGCTATACTACTCACTCAGCTTTTGGAAACTACTTTACCTATATATATGCTAAGTAACCAAATCATAAAAACTTAAGTTATAAGCTAGAAATTAAAACTTAGAAAGCTACTTAAACTAAGAACTGTTTTTGGGCTTTTTGACTTTTTAGTAACTTTTAAGCTAAAATTTACCTAGGAATTTAAGCTAGAAAATGAAAGTTAAGCCCTAATCTATATAAAGCTATGTCTATACTATAAACTACTATAACCTTAAAAGCTAAAACTTAAGATTGCTAACTTAAAATTTATTCAAAAGTATGGACAGTAGAACATGATTAGTTTCTGCTGATGCAATTTGCAAAAAACACAACAAGTAGTGCAGGTTACCTTATGGGTAAAACCTGACTTAGCTCTTAGGAGTGTTTCCAAACACATGCAAACTCTAACAAAGCTCAAGTGCTAAGATCAAATATCAAGCTATAACTCTAACTATTAAGTAACCTAGTGCAAAACACAAATTTTAAACTCCGCATTCGACAAATCTCTCATTAACTTTTGAAAAATCATTTTATCTATTCTTTTTTCCTATTTTTTATGTAAATTAACAGCTGCTTAAGTAAAAAAACCCAAGACTCGCTTAAATATTTGTAGGTTCAAAGTGAGTTATGCCAAACACTCCTTTATACATAGACAGTTTTGAAAAAGCTTATGAATGAATTCTATTGAACTATTTATTCATTACCAATATTTTATAGTTTACAATAAGCATTAATATAACTAAATTACACTGATCTAGCTAAACTTAAATCTTCAAGTTTACTACTATTTTGGTTTTTTATGGTTTATGACAAATTATGAGAAAAAAACTATGATCTAGATGTTTAAGCTTAAAAAATTGATCAATACATAATTAATTAAGCTAGATTAAGGATTATTAAGCACTAGTAAGCAAAACTGAATCAGCATTAAGCAATAGCAAGCATATAAGTAATATATTAAGCTATAATTTCGAAAATGAACAAGGTATTTAAAAATGAAACTTACTTTCTCCCTAGATAAACAGAGGACTTAATAAAAAAACAGCTGCAAGCTCTCTAGCTTATAAATAAGCTTGGTGTTAAGTCCTTCTTTGGACATTTCCATATTGTACAAACTTCCCAAAAGCTTCAAACAATCCACAAGTATATGTTAAGGATGATTAAAGGTTTAGCTATTTGTATTATACATAATTAAAAATAAAACTCCTTTTCAGCTTATAGTCTGAAGTGCTTATTATGAGCTTATTTCATAATTGAGACAGATAGGCTTATTGAGAGAGCTTATGAGTTGAAAGCAATGAAAGTTTATGACAAATTTAAACTAAATTTTATTAAAAAGAACTGAATTACATTACTTAAAAAGAAATTACAACTGATTTTAAATCAAAATTATATTATGATTTAAAAAACTTACACTAGGCTAAAACTAGAAAGGAAAATTTTACATTTCTGTGTTGTGTGATGGTTGGAATTGTTATAGCCTAGTGAAGCTTCTAGGCGTGAGACTATGCACGCTCCTCTCAAACTTCCACCATTAGATCAACCAAATCATTGGGCGCTTAAGTTTTGAGCCGTTTGGATCTAAATGCACACTCACACGGATTGCCAAGCTGTCATTCTTTGATGGGGACAGCTGGGCTAGTTGTTTGAGAGCATTTAGTGTAAAAATTGAGCTTCACTTGTGCTTTCCCTCTTGTACACAATCCTTGCTTGAGCCAATGAGCCAATGAGAGCTTTGATAAGACTATTTTGACCTTGCTATTGTATAAGAGAGCCCTTGAATAGTCTGATTTGCCCATCAATTTGCGTTTGCCCTATGATTTACCCTGGACGGTGAAATGGAAGTGACGATGAACAGTAAATTCTTCTTCGCGCCTTTTATAACAGAAACACGGGTTAAAATATTTAAACATTGGGGAAATTGCATAAATGGCCCTTGTCTTTGTTTATCCATAGTTCTAGTATAAAAGGATTTTGAGAAATAGCAAGATTGGTGCCTGTGGTTTATAGGAAAGGGCTATTGGGCTAAGGATTGGGCTTAGGATCCGGGTGTGGCCCATTTAGGGATTAAGGGACTAATTTTGAAACTTTTGAAACTTTAAGGGCTATTTTGAAAGACTTTGGATCTTGTTGACTTTTGTTGACCAAGATTGACTGGAGTTGACTGTCGATTTGACTTTTTCTAGCTTTGGCTTCCGGCTTTTGTTCACTCTTCCGTTCTCGTGTCCGTGCTTGCCCGTTTTTGACGGTTTTTTTGTGATTTTTTATATATCCGTACCTGCACACACAAAACACAAATACAAGCATATTTTTGCCATTTTTGGTCTGTTTTGGGCTTATTTGGGCCATTTTAGGTATAAATAGATATGTGTATTTAACACTTATCAAAATTCCCCAAAACTATAAACGATTGCTGTCTACGCATTATCACATGCCTTATAACCAATTACTCGAAACTTCCCAAACTAAAACCTTTGAAAAGTAGCATAAAGATTTTGTTGAGAGAGTTAAGTGATCACTAGTTTTAAACACCCGATTTTATCATTTTCAAAGATTTTTCTCTTTTTATGATTTTTTCTGATAATAACTTCCTAACTTCAACTTATTTTATGTTGACATAATGATATTGTTTTTCATTAACCTTATGGTAATTTAAGGATCATAGAAGAAAAGCTAATTAAGTGTCTAAAAGATAAACTTCATCATCTCGATTTTTCATTTTCCATGCTAAGCTTAAAAACAAGATCATTGTCAATTACAAGTATGTATCACAATAAAAAAAAAAACCAGCTACTCATAAATCACCCCCCCCCTCCCCCCCCCCCCATAATTGTGTACTTACTTTTCCTCCGCAAATTCCTGTACTTTTGTATCTCAAGATTTTACTTAAGTCTTTATACCCGTTAGGCTCTTTTAAGACTTGTTCTCGTTTACTATTAATTCCAAAAATTAAGCGTAACGGATAAAGAAATTAATTAGCTCATAGCCTTTCAAAAGTCAATTGTCATCAAGATTATAGTCCACATCGAGGCAACCAAAATTTGGCTTTTATTAGGCTACTTATGCATGGCACCATTCATGTCATATACCCTAAGCTCTTTATGACATGAATTGACCAATCTATTTGCACATATCCCTTAGGCTCTTTAAGGTACAAAATAGACAAAAATTAAGCAACATTATTAAACTCAGTCCTTTAGAAGGCTACAACATCGGACACGCCTCGACAGATGTAGCAAATACATATTTCGACTTCGGTTAACTTCCTCGCCTGTTTGTAGGCTGTAACATTCGGTTGTGAGCGGCAGATTACAACAACTTTATCTGTCTTGAGATTATTATTGAATTCTACTTATCCCTTATTACCATTAAGGCTCTCTAAGGTATAATCAAATATTGTATTAATGTGATACATATAATATGCCAAATTAAGTATTCCTGATGTGTACTCATCCTAATCACAAAGGAACTAAAGAAAACTTCTATTAACTAATTATTAACCAAAAAACCCGCACAACTCTATTTATTAAACATTTATATAAAGGTGAAACAAGCTAATGGGAGAAAAAGCCACAAATACAATTATGAGCTTGAAAGAGAACCAACTACTCTACGTTTAATATCATGACTTATAAATAGCACTATCATTTCTCGTTCTTCGCAATTTAAAATCTCTAATAAAGAGACTCGCGAATGCTTAGCCATATAAATTCTAACTCGACATATTTAAAATCTACTTGAGATTAGCACAAGTCTTCATTTACTAATGATTCAAGTCTAGCATGTTTTTCGTTTTCTTATTTTACCCATGAGACTAGCACAAACTATCATCATCAATTGTTAAGGGAGAAAGCTAGAACTCTACACGTTTGATCGGGTCAAAAATTACTTCTTATTCTTACCAACGGAAAACCTACATTTTTGTCTTAACACTTTCTTTTCTTTTTTTTAACTTCTAATATTTTTTTCTTTTTTTCATTTTTTTCCTACAAATAAGATCTTAAAATTTTAAAATTTTTGCTATTTTTGTGGGAAAACGGGTACGTGAGAACAAAACAATAAGCAGGTAACATCAAATCGATAGATTCCCTTCCCCAAACTAAAACGAAACATTGTCCTCAATGTTTAAAGTCGGGTTTCTACGAAAATCTAAGCCGTTTATGAATTATGCAAAGATAAACGTGAATCGATAAGATGAAAGGATATTGGTTTCTCCCAATAATTTTCAAAAAACAAAGGATGAAAAGCTCGAGTGAAACGGGATACAACACCGGACACGAGAGTCTTTAAAAATTGTTGGGTTAATCCTGCAAAAATCACAACAAACAACAAACAACAAGAAACCGTCGAGGATAGCCACAACACATCACAACACATTAGTTAGAAAATAGAAAAATAGAAAAGGATAAGCATGGGGTGAACTCCCACGAAGCGGCTTGTTTTTGGTTACCAAGTCACAAGCTTGACTCGATCCCTGAATTAATTCGTCCTTAGGGAGAGCAATACTTAGAATAAGAAACTGCCATTGAAAATGCCACCGGCTCTAGAAACGTGACGATGCCGGGGTCAAAAATGGTGTCTTCACTCCGACGGAGACAATATGGAAATGAAGGTTAAATCTGAAACAAGAGGTGGAAGGGTGGGAAAAAAAAAATAAAAAAAAAAAAATAAAAAAAAAAAAATAAAAATGAAAACAAAAAAAAAAAACTAAAGAAAAAATTATCATAAAAAAAAATAAAAAAAAAAAATATAAAAAAAAAAAAATTTAAAAAAAAAAAAAAAAAAAAAAAATAAAAAAAAAAAAAAAAAATAATATAAAATAAAAAAACAAAAAAGAAGGATAAATAAAAAAAAAAAAAAAACAAATAAAAACAATAAAAAAAAAAAAAAAAAAAAAATAAAAAAAAACTAAAAAAAAAAAATTAAAAAAAAAAAGATAATAATAAAAAAAAAAAAAGAAAAAAAAAAAAAAAAAATAAGAAAAAAAAAAAAAATAAAAAAAAAAAAAAAAATAATAAAAAAAAAATTTTAAAATAAACAAACAATCATCTAATAATAAAAAAAATAAATATAAAAATAAAAAAAAATAAAAAAAAAGAAAAATAAAATATATAACAAAAATAAAAACAACAAATACAAATTATATAAAAATCAAAAAATTAAAAAAAAAAACATAAAATAAAAAAAAAAATAAAATACCGGTCATAAAATCATGAGATTTAGAAACACCCTTTAGCTCTTTGATCATCAAAATACCCGCTTCGGGTTCAAAACATTTCTTAATATCCGGTGGTTCCGGAGAAGGTCGAAGGAAAATTTAATCTGATCAATTTTGGAAATGATTCAAACTCAGGAATTTCCAAAACAAGATCATTTGAATTATCAGAAATAACAACACTAGTCAACCTTCCCTGATCGGGCTCAATCTCAAAAAGAAATGAATCATACTCGGGAAGAGAGTAATAACATGAGTAGTGGTACTACCACTTCTCGTCTCTTCCGTATGATCGCTAAAAGTCTCGAATTCGGGTAAAGAATTATCCTAATGTGAAAGTAGAAGTATTCGGACTCCTAAAGAAAACATCACTATCATGATGGCGGGGGGGGAAATATTTGAAATGAAAAAGGTGACTTGGGCACTCGATCGAAGTAGGTTAATCTTTCAAAGATTCGATATTATTAGAATAAGACGATGTAGTTTAATAAATTTCTCTCGAAGAATAACGTCTTGGATTTGAAAAATATTTCTAAATCAAACTCTTTTTATTACTTGTTCCGAAATCATTCTCCTCCTCTGATGCTAACGAACTCGATATAGGAAGGTGATGCATCCACGTACTCGATGTTCTCAAAAGAATCGTCATCACTCGAAGTATCATCATTTGGATCAAAATTGGCTTCAACAATTTCCGGTGAAATTGGAGCAATATTTAATTCTTGTAAATATTGTGTGTCAAGACTAATTTAAAAGGTAACTTGTACATGTTTTAAACAAAATGTGAGCTTTAAACGCGAGTCGTGGCCAAAGACAAGGAACGAAGACGACAAGGTTCATAATTAATAATTTATGGTCAAGAAAATAATAACGGGGCACGTCGTTGATTTTTACGATACTTAAAACGATTAACGCACGCGCGGTCAAACGTTGACTCACGAAACGACAAAAATAAATATTATAAATTTCCGTTCGTATAAAAATACGAAGATACTAATTTACGACAAATAAAATTTTAAATGTCGACGTTTGTTTAGGTAGACTCTCAAGATAATTAGAATGGCGTCGAACTCGCGATCGTCATACGCGTCGGGAAACTCGGGTTGTTATATTCCACCCACCTTAAAAGAGCGCCGTCCTTGGTGCTCATCCTTTCTTATTTGTCTTATTGTTCGTTTGCGGCATGACGGCTCCTCGTCATCACGCGATCTTATGCGTTGTCACTTAAACGAAGATACGATCTCCACTGGCTTTGACTATTCCGGATGGAGAGTCAATTGAAACAAGGGTAATTATACCAGCAAAATAAAAATTACAACCATGAAGGCTCTTATCCAAAGAGGCAAAGCAAGCTGCGAAAATATATCCGACAAAACCAATCACGTCGTTCTAACTTTTATAGTCGCGTTCTTCATAAAGGACAATATGCGTCACGGATTATATTCGATTAAAATAATTATCACGTCGTTCTCACGAGAAATTTTCTAAAATGAGTGATCGATCTAAACTTAGTTGGGGATTGATACGCTTAGATTATATATATACTAATATATAATATTTCAACAAGAGCAATTAAGAAAATTCCCTAAGGAAAATTCACTCTTTAAAATATATATATAATATATAATATACGTATGTTTACCGGAAAGTATGATTTCCCGGGTCGTTTTCCCAACGATTTGAGAAATTGAAACCTCGCTTGATATTGGATACTGATTTGAATGGGTACGAAGATTGATTGGGTTTTCTATAACTATTAATTAAAAGCACAATTAAACACAAGTAATTAAAAACAATTAAAGCACAAAATCAATTAACGGGACAAATAAAACGCGACAAATAAGCAAGTAAACTAAATTTAACTCCTAAAAATGTAAACTAAATTTCTAAATCTAAGATAGGACAAAAGAAAATTTTAGGAAAAAGAAAAACATTTTTTTAATTATTTTTGAGTTTATTATGAATTAAAAACTATTTAAACTAAATTAAATCTAAATAAAAATAGCAAATAATTGAAATTATATTTTTCCTAGGTAAAATAAGTAAAAAGAAAATTTTAGAAAAAAGAATCACTATTTTTGGCTTTTTAGATTTTAAGATATGAATTTTCTAAAATTTAAACTAATTAAAAGCTTAAAAATAATAAAAAGTGCTAAAAATATAAATCCTAAAAATTTTATAAAAATTATACTAAAAAGAGAAAGTGATGAGAAATTTTATAAAAATAAAAGCCCTAATTTTTACTTTTTAGTTAAAGTTTAATTAAACTAATTAAAAACTAAACCTAATTATTAAAATTATTAAACCAACTAACTATTACTAACAAAGGAATGCAAACTAAATTCCTAAACCTAAATTAAGACAGAAGAAAATTTTAAGAAAAAGAAAAATATTTTTTTTTTGATTATTTTTGAATTTTTTTATTAATTAAAATCTATTTAAATCCAGTTAAATCCTAAAAAAAAAAAATAGAGAATAATTGAAATTATATTTTTCCTAGATAAAACAAAGAAAAAGAAAATTTTAGAAAAAGGAATCACTATTTTTTCCTTTTTAGATTTTTAAATATGAATTTTCAAAAATTTAAACTAAATAAAAGCTTAAAAATAATAAAACTATTAAAAATATAAGCCAAATTTTTTTTTATAAAAATTAAACTAGAAAAATAAAAAGATGAGAAATTTTATAAAAATAGAAGCCCTAATTTTTATTTTTTTATTTAAGTTTAATTAAACTAATTAAAAATTAAACCTAATTATTAAAATTAAAATTAAAAACTAATTAAATACTTAACTAAGGACTAACTATGCAAGGACTAAAGGACTAACAATGAAAACAAAAGGACAAACAGGGGATTAACTGAGTTAACTAACAAATGAGAAAGTTACAAAACCTACCCTGAGGCCTAACCCGATTACACCCTAAGTCCCTTTAAGCCTAAAAATAAGTTGAAATTTAAAAAGTGCTTATTAAGGAAAACTTATAAAAGCAAAGTTAAAGAACAAGGTGTGGTGAACAACTTTAATAAAATCAACTTGGTCTGAAAAGCACTAATAAGCTCTAAAAGAGCTTATTATTAAGCTGCTATCAGTAAGTGGGGCTTTCCCCTTGATTTAACTTATCAGCTTGTAAAAAGCTCAAAAGAAGCTCAAATTTGAAAACAAAAGAAGCTTTGGAAAGCTTATAATGTATACTATCTAAAAATGAAAAGCTAAATCACCTAGGAACATCTTAAACTAACTGAAATTTAAGATGAAAATGCTAAACTCAGGAAATAAGCCAAAGTGCACAAAATCTTTTTAAGCTAAAAAGCTCAATAAGGCAATTTAGAACTTAAGCTCTTGTAAACTGCTTTACCTAGATATAAGCTAGATAACTAAATCATAAAAACCTAATCTATAAGCTAGAAATCAAAAAATTTAAATCCTAAATCTTAAACCTACTGTTTTTGGTATTTTTGGTTTTTTTAGTTGAAATTTGACAGCAAAATAAGCTAGGAAAATAAGCTACAAAATGCCAATTAAGCCCTAATCTATATTAAGCTATGTCTATACTATAAGCTACTATAACCTTAAAAGCTAAAACCTAAGATTGCTAACTTAAAATTTATTCAAAAGAGGGACAGCAGGAACTGATTAGTTCCTGCTGATGCAATTTGCACAGACACAAACCAAGTAGTGCAGGTTACCTTAAGGGTAAACCTGCACTTAGACACTCTTAAGGAGAATGTACAAACACAAAACAAGGAAATATCAAGCCTTAAGTGGCTTGGATCAAACAATCAATAACAAGAAGAAAGGAACAAAATGCCCTGGTGCTAAGACACACATTTTAACTCCTAACATGATCAAATTTAACATCTAACTTTTGAAAACTCATTTTTTACTAATCTCTAATGATTTAACAACTGAATCAAGTAAAAACCAAGGCTCACTTTGACTATTTGAGGTCAAAGTGAGTTATGCCAAACACTCCTTTATACACTTGACAGTTTTTGAAAAAGCTTATGAAATGAAATATATTGAACAATTTATCACTACCAGATATTTAATAGTTAATATTAAGCATAATAAACATGAATTAACAACTGATTCTAGCTAAAACTTAAAATCCACAAGTTATACTACTATTTTTGGTGTTTTTATGGTTTTATGAAAAATTATATAGAAAAATATGATCTAAGATGATTAAGCTAAAAAAATGAACAAACATACTTAATAAGCTAGATTAAGGATTATTAAGCACTAATAAGCAAACTGAATAAGCAATTAAGCAATAAGCAAGCATATAAGTAAATATTAAGCTATAATTGAAAATGAACAAGGAATTTAAAAATGAAACTTACTTTCTCCTCTAGCTAAACAAGAGGACCCAATAAAGGGCAGCTACAAGCTCTCCTAGCTTATAAATAAGCTAGGAGTTAAGTCCTTGGAGGACCCTTCCATAATTGGTCAAACTTCCCAAAAAGCTTCAACAATCCACAAGTATATGTTAAGATGATTAAAGGTTTAGATATGATTAATACTGAATTAAATAAGCTCCATTTCAGCTTATAGACTGAAAGAGCTTATTATGAGCTTATTACCTAATTGAGACAGATAGGCTTATTGAGAGAGCTTATGAGTTGAAAGCAATGAAAGTTTATGACAAATTTAAACTAAATTTTATTAAAAAGAACTGAATTACATTACTTAAAAAGAAATTACAACTGATTTTAAATCAAAATTATATTAAGATTTAAAAACTACACTAGGCTAAAACTAGAAAAGGAAAATTAAACATTCTGTGTGTGTGATGGTGTGGCCTTTTTATAGCCCATAGTGAAGCTTCTAGGCCTTTGAGACTCTGCACGCTCCTCTCAACATCCACCATTAGATCAACCAATCATTGGGGCTAAGTTTTGAGCCGTTGGATCAAATGCACACTCACACGGATTGCCAAGCTGTCATTCTTTGATGGGACAGCTTGTGCTAGTTGTGTGAGAGCATTTAGTGTAAAAATTGAGCTTCACTTGTGCTTTCCCTCTAGTACACAATCCTTGCTTGAGCCAATGAGCCAATGAGCCAATGAGAGCTTTGATAAGACTGTTTTGACCTTGCTATTGTATAAGAGAGCCCTTGAATAGTCTGATTTGCCCATCAATTTACGTTTGCCCTATGATTTACCCTGGATGGTGAAATGGAAGTGACGATGAACAGTAAATTGTTCTTCGCGCCTTTTATAACTGAAACACGGGTTAAAATATTTAAACATTGGGGAAATTGCATAAATGGCCCTTGTCTTTGTTTATCCATAGTTCTAGTATAAAAGGATTTTGAGAAATAGCATGATTGGTCCCTGTGGTTTATAGGAAAGGGCTATTGGGCTAAGGATTGGGCTTAGGATCCGGGTGTGGCCCATTTAGGGATTAAGGGACTAATTTTGCAACTTTTGAAACTTGAAGGGCTATTTTGAAACACTTTGGGTCTTGTTGACTTTTGTTGACCAAGATTGACTGGAGTTGACTGTCGATTTGACTTTTTCTAGCTTTGGCTTCCGGCTTTTGTTCACTATTCCGTTCTCGTGTCCGTGCTTGCTCGTTTTTGACGATTTTCTTGTGATTTTTTATATATCCGTACCTGCACACACAAAACACAAATACAAGCATATTTTTGCTATTTTTGGTCTGTTTTAGGCTTATTTGGGCCATTTTAAGTATAAATAGATATGTGTATTTAACACTTATCAAAATTCCCCAAACTAAACGATTGCGTGTCCTCACGCAATATCACATGCCTTATAACCAAATACCTCGAAACTTCCCCAAACTAAACCTTTGAAAAGTAGCAAAGATTTTTGTTGAGAGAGTTGGTCTGTTTTGGGTTTAATTGGGTTATTTTAAGCATAAATGGATATGTGTATTTTACACTTATCAAAATTCCCCAAACTAAACGATTGCGTGTCCTCACGCAATATCACATGCCTTATAACCAAATACCTCGAAACTTCCCCAAACTAAACCTTTGAAAAGTAGCAAAGATTTTTGTTGAGAGAGTTAAGAGATCACAAGTTATAAAACACCCGATTTTCCATTTTCAAAGATTTTTCTCTTTTTATGATTTTTCTTGATAATTAACTACCTAACTACAACTTATTTGTGTTGACATAATGTATTGTTTTCATTACCTTATTGGTAACTTTAAGGATCATAGAACAAAAAGCATAATTAAGTGTCTAAAAGATAACTTCATCATCCTCGATTTTTCACTTTTCCCATGCTAAGCTTAAAAATAAGATCACCGTTAAGTACGAGCTAAGATGCTAAGACTACTTATAATTACAACTTGTGAATTCCTCTTCCCGACATAAATCATATATTTAGGTGTGTGTGTTCAAATTAATTTAAACCATTAAATCCACATATTTAGATAGTTGAAATCCGACCAAGCTTTACACATGGGCCTTTTGGGCTAATATGTTAATCACTTAGCAAGATCACAACTCAAAGCAAACAAAAACCTCCTTAGCTAAGACATCGTTGGTTCACTTGTCCCATGAATGACTTTCTTCTCTAACATCCCACCGTCATCGGGTAAGTGCTAAGGCTTTTGACACCCCATCCGGAGAATACTAATCGAAACGCATGAACTTCCGATGAAAAAGCCTTGTAGACTTTTGCAAACCTTAGTTCAAAAGAATACCTTGGTTTTAGAAAATGAAACTTTTACTATTTATTTTCTAACTTGCAACATTATTATTACTATTTACATTATTAGGCTAGGAATCGGTATCACTTTTCTTTCGACGACACATCGGCCACGCCTCCGACAAGAGCTCGTGTACTTATTATGATACCAACCCTAAATATACATCCTCCACCCTTTCTTTCGATGTCACATCGGGAGCGACCGACAAATGTGGTTGGTGGGGGGTTGATAATATTGCCATGTACATTAAACGAAGAATTTGTCAAATTATTAACACTAAGGATTTATAACTTGCATCCTTTTTATTCACCAACTACATTTTTATAGATTTTTGGATTATTATTGAATTCTACTTATCCCATATACCCTAAGGCTCTTTAAGGAATAAGCAAAATATTTATTAATGTGATACATATAATATGCCAAATTAAGTATTCCTGATGTGTACTCATCCTAATCACAAAGGAACTAAAGAAAACTTCTATTAACTAATTATTAACCAAAAAACCGCACAACTCTATTTATTAAACATTTATATATAAAGGTGAAACAAGCTAATGGGAGAAAAAGCCACAATTAATACATATGAGCTTGAAAGAAAACCAACTATTCTACGTTTAATGTCATGACTTATAAATAACACTATCATTTCTCGTTCTTCGCAATTTAAAATCTCTAATAAAGAGATTCACGAATGCTTAGCCATATAAATTCTAACTCGGCATATTTAAAATCTACTTGAGATTAGCACAAGTCTTCATTTACTAATGATTCAAGTCTAGCATGTTTAAAGTCTACATGAGACTAGCACAAACTATCATCATTAATTGTTAAGGGAGAAAGCTAGAACTCTACACGTTTGATCGGGTCAAAAATTACTTCTTATTCTTACCAACGGAAAACCTACATTTTTGTCTTAACACTTTCTTTCTTTTTCTTTTTTTTTAACTTCTAATATTTTTTTCTTTTTTTCTTTTTTTTATTTTTTTTCCTACAAATAAGATCTTAAAAATTTAAAATTTTTGCTATTTTTGTGGGAAAACGGGTACGTGAGAACAAAACAATAAGCAGGTAACATCAAATCGATAGATTCCCTCCCCAAACTAAAACGAAACATTGTCCTCAATGTTTAAAGTCGGGTCTCTACGTAAATCTAAGCCGTTTATGAATTATGCAAAGATAAACGTGAATCGATAAGATGAAAGGATATCGGATCTCCCCAAACTAATTTCAAACAAAGGATGAGAAGCTCGAGTGAAACGGGATACAACACCGGACACGAGAGTCTTTAGAAATTGTTGGGTTAATCCTGCAAAAATCACAACAAACAACAAACAACAAGAAACGGTCGAGGATAGCCACAACACATCACAACACATTAGTTAGAAAATAGAAAAATAGAAAAGGATAAGCATGGGGTGAACTCCCACGAAGCGGCTTGTTTTTGGTTACCGAGTCACAAGCTCGACTCGATCCCTGAATTAATTCGTCCTTAGGGAGAGCAATACTTAGAACAAGAAACTGCCATTGAAAATGCCACCGGCTCTAGAAACGTGACGATGCCGGGGTCAAAAATGGTGTCTTCACTCCCGACGGAGACAAATGAGGAAATGAAGGTTAAATCTGAAACAAGGGTGGGAAGGGTGGGTAAAATACCGGTCATAAAATCATGAGATTTAGAAACACCCTTTAGCTCTTTGATCATCAAAATACCCGCTTCGGGTTCAAAACATTTCTTAATATCCGGTGGTTCCGGAGAAGGTCGAAGAAATAACTGATCAAAATGAAATGATTCAAACTCAGGAATTTCCAAAACAAGATCATTTGAATTATCAGAAATAACAACACTAGTCAACCCTCCCTGATCGGGCTCAATCTCAAAAAGAAATGAATCATACTCGGGAAGAGAGTAATAACATGAGTAGTGGTACTGCCACTTCTCGTCTCTTCCGTATGATCGCTAAAAGTCTCGAATTCGGGTAAAGAATTATCCAAATGAGAAAGAGAAGTATCGGACTCCTCAAAGAACACATCACTATCCATGATGGGGATATGAAATGAAAAAGGAGACTTGGGCACACGATCCGAAGTAGGGTTAACTTTCAAAGATTCGATATTAGAAATAAGACGATGTACGTTTAATAATTTCTCTCGAAGAATAACGTCTTGGATTTGAAAAATATCTTCTAAATCAAACTCTTTTTCTTCTTGTTCGACATCATTCACCTCCTCGATGCTAACGAACTCGATATAGGAAGGTGATGCATCCACGTACTCGATGTTCTCAAAATAATCGTCATCACTCGAAGTATCATCATTTGGATCAAAATTGGCTTCAACAATTTTTGGTGAAATTAGAGCAATATGAGCAAGTTCTTTGGCGAACTCCTCGAGAATAGGGTCGATTTTAGAAGAATAAACAATCGAAGTATCACGGTTAATCAAAGATTCCACAAGATCGGACTCAATATTAACATGATTATTATCACAATTAAGGACATCACTCGTATCGTCGGAAATACCCTCGAACTCACTTGGGATTGGGACAAGGTTCTCAACACTAAACTTTATTACTTCGTCCGATTCCGTTGCCGGAATAGTATCGAGATGCTCATCCCCCATATTTAGAGAATTATCAGGTTCTTCGATCGGTAAGTCGGGTGTGATTGCTAAAGGAATATAATCATCCTCGTCGACAAAAGGAATAGAAAGCATGTAACGACGGGCAGCAGCATACTTTTCTTCTTCATAAGCTTCCTCCTTTTTTCGAACTTCGCTTCCCCATATATTAAAATCTTGCTTAAGTTTATGAATTGTAATCTCATAAACTCTCTCATATTCTTCATCAATCTTCTCACCAATAAATCTTTTATAACCCAATTCATTCATGATTTCTTTAATTTTGTAATCAACCAATTGCTGCTCATGCCTCATTTCCTCGATACTCATATTCTCTTTAGCCGTTTGTTTTTCCGCGATTTGCTTTTTTAATTCCTTTAACATTCTTTGATCTCGTTTTAATTCTTCAAGCTCTTCAAGAATTTTATCAAGGGCTTCTTGACAATCGACGGAGTCTTGCGGGGGTTGTTGGTGGTCAAAACCAGAAGAATTAGGATAATAGCAAGAATTTTGCTCATTATAATCTTCATACATTGGTTGACATTGAAAAGCTTCATGAGGACCCCTGCAATTTGCACAACAAAGATATTGTTGAGCATAACTCTGAGAATTTTGTGGAAAATAATTATCATTAAAGTTTTGATTGTAATACGGTTCCGGCTTATAGACAAGCGGGAACTGTGGTGAACAATCATAACCATAATGAGCATTATTCCCACATAACTCACACAAGTAAGTCTCAAACTGGAGTTGTGGAGGGTGGATGAAAACACTTGGAAAATCATTAGAAGAATGAGGTTTGGAATTATAAAGGAATGAATTCTCATTTTCATAATTGCATGTCGGATGAACAATTAGCAAAGTTTGGGGAGGTAGGTTGAAAACGTTAGGAGGATCATCAACAAGGTTAGGCTTTGAAACATGAGGTAATGAAAAGCATGACGAATCTAAACTTGGGAGAGTTTGTGGAATTTCATTAATGGTTTGATTGCATGGCTCCGGTTTAGAAATGATCGGATCTTTTGGTGGACAATTATAACCGAAATGAGCACCTTTACCACAAGATTTACAAATGCATTGTCGACAAAAAATTCCATCTAATGAATCACCGCACTCGTAACAACAATTTTGGTCAATCTGTGGAGGACCTTGCGAAGTCTTTTCACCGGGGTCTTGATTGACAACGATTGGCTCTCGAGGAGCATTAACAACGTTGGTATTGTCATCGGATGATTCAAAAGTATATTGAGAGTCTTGGAAAATTCCATTTTCAACACAATATTTAAGTAAATCTTCTTCAAATTCCTTTCGTAAAAGAGCACATCCACGACAATACGGACCATCAACCGGGGTTCCACATTTTGCACAACACGGAGAAGAGTCGGGTACGGGAACAAGAATCTTGTCTTCAAGACTCCCTATTGAACAACAATCTCTAGTGTACAAACTTCCACAAGTCGAGCATTCTTTGATAGCGTAAAGGGATTTTGAACGATGAGACGCCATAAGAATTAAACAATTTAGAGGGTTAAGGAAAAGAATTAAAAAAGAAGATTATTTTTGGTTTTTCGATTTTTTTAAACAACATATTTTATTTATGGATAAAACGAGAGACAACTTAAACCAAATAATCAACTTACTTCACGGTAGCTCTTAAAAATTTCTTCTTAAGGTGAGCCGTACTTCGTAAGTTACACAAATGGAAAGTTTTTAAATCTTTTATTCGATTTGGGAACTTTTCAAGTTCACCGGAACTTATTTATGATAATACCTCAATTGAAGGTATTATATGTTGGTGTTCTTTTACCAACTTTGTTTATTTAATTTCTTTTTTAAAGGACAATTTTTTTTTTGATTTTTTATGATAATTATACTAAAAAGAAAAAGAAAATATTTTTTTTTACTTTTTTTTATTTTTTGGATTTTTGGGTACTTGGTTTTGCACCAACATAGATTCAAAAAGTGGAGTAACTTCTCCTGAAAACCTTTTACTTTGCCTTGCCATATTTGAGAAAACCTTTTTAGTATGGCTTGGTGTTTCATAAGTAACATTGATACGCGGATATAATACACTATATAATATTTCCACAAGAGCAATTAAGAAAATTCCCTAAGGAAAATTCACTCTTTAAAATATATATATAATATATAATATACGTATGTTTACCGGAAAGTATGATTTCCCGGGTCGTTTTCACAACGATTTGAGAAATTGAAACCTCGCTTGATATTGGATACTAATTTGAATGGGTACGAAGATTGATTGTGTTTTCTATAACTATTAATTAAAAGCACAATTAAACACAAGTAATTAAAAACAATTAAAGCACAAAATCAATTAACGGGACAAATAAAACGTGACAAATAAGCAAGTAAACTAAATTTAACTCCTAAAAATGTAAGCTAAATTTCTAAATCTAAGATAGGACAAAAGAAAAATTTTAGGAAAAAGAAAAACATTTTTTTAATTATTTTTGAGTTTATTATGAATTAAAAACTATTTAAACTAAATTAAATCTAAATAAAAATAGCAAATAATTGAAATTATATTTTTCCTAGGTAAAATAAGTAAAAAGAAAATTTTAGAAAAAAGAATCACTATTTTTGGCTTTTTAGATTTTAAGATATGAATTTTCTAAAATTTTAACTAATTAAAAGCTTAAAAATTATAAAAAACTATTAAAAATATAAGCCAAATTTTTTTTTATAAAAAGTTAACAAGAAAAAGAAAAAGATGAGAAATTTTATAAAAATAAAAGCCCTAATTTTTACTTTTTAATTAAACTTTAATTAAACTAATTAAAAATTAAACCTAATTATTAAAATTAAAATTAAAAACTAACTAAATACTTAACTAAGGACTAACTATGCAAGGACTAACAATGAAAAGAAAAGGACAAACGGGGGATGAACTGAGTTAACTAACACATGAGAAAGTTACAAAACCTACCCTGAGGCCTAACCCGATTACACCCTAAGTCCCTTTAAAGCTTAAAAATAAGTTGAAATTTAAAAAGTGCTTATTAAGGTAAACTTATAAAAGCAAAGTTTAAGAACAAGTTGGGGAGAAAAACTTTAATAAAAACACTTAGGGTTGAAACTCAATGATAAACTCAAAAAGAGCTTATCAATAAGCTGTTACAGAAAGTGGGGGTTTCCCCTTGGTTCTACTTAAAAGATTGTAAAAAGCTCAATTTAAGCTCAATTTGAAAAGCAAAAGAAGTTCTAGGAAGCTTATGATGTGTTTATCCTAGAAATTAAAAGCTAATTGACCTAGAGACATCTTTAACCAACTGAAATTAGTAATGAAAGTGACAAACTCAGGAGACAAGATAATAAGCTTAAAAATTCTATATGCTCAATAAGCTATACTACTCACTCAGCTTTTGGAAACTACTTTACCTATATATATGCTAAGTAACCAAATCATAAAAACTTAAGTTATAAGCTAGAAATTAAAACTTAGAAAGCTACTTAAACTAAGAACTGTTTTTGGGCTTTTTGACTTTTTAGTAAATTTTAAGCTAAAATTTACCTAGGAATTTAAGCTAGAAAATGAAAGTTAAGCCCTAATCTATATAAAGCTATGTCTATACTATAAACTACTATAACCTGAAAAGCTAAAACCTAAGATTGTTAACTTAAAATTTATTCAAAAGTATGGACAGTAGAACATGATTAGTTTCTGCTGATGCAATTTGCAAAAAACACAACAAGTAGTGCAGGTTACCTTATGGGTAAAACCTGACTTAGCTCTTAGGAGTGTTTCCAAACACATGCAAACTCTAACAAAGCTCAAGTGCTAAGATCAAATATCAAGCTATAACTCTAACTATTAAGTAACCTAGTGCAAAACACAAATTTTAAACTCCGCATTCGACAAATCTCTCATTAACTTTTGAAAAATCATTTTATCTATTCTTTTTTCCTATTTTTTATGTAAATTAACAGCTGCTTAAGTAAAAAAACCCAAGACTCGCTTAAATATTTGTAGGTTCAAAGTGAGTTATGCCAAACACTCCTTTATACATAGACAGTTTTGAAAAAGCTTATGAATGAATTCTATTGAACTATTTATTCATTACCAATATTTTATAGTTTACAATAAGCATTAATATAACTAAATTACACTGATCTAGCTAAACTTAAATCTTCAAGTTTACTACTATTTTGGTTTTTTATGGTTTATGACAAATTATGAGAAAAAAACTATGATCTAGATGTTTAAGCTTAAAAAATTGATCAATACATAATTAATTAAGCTAGATTAAGGATTATTAAGCACTAGTAAGCAAAACTGAATCAGCATTAAGCAATAGCAAGCATATAAGTAATATATTAAGCTATAATTTCGAAAATGAACAAGGTATTTAAAAATGAAACTTACTTTCTCCCTAGATAAACAGAGGACTTAATAAAAAAACAGCTGCAAGCTCTCTAGCTTATAAATAAGCTTGGTGTTAAGTCCTTCTTTGGACATTTCCATATTGTACAAACTTCCCAAAAGCTTCAAACAATCCACAAGTATATGTTAAGGATGATTAAAGGTTTAGCTATTTGTATTATACATAATTAAAAATAAAACTCCTTTTCAGCTTATAGTCTGAAGTGCTTATTATGAGCTTATTTCATAATTGAGACAGATAGGCTTATTGAGAGAGCTTATGAGTTGAAAGCAATGAAAGTTTATGACAAATTTAAACTAAATTTTATTAAAAAGAACTGAATTACATTACTTAAAAAGAAATTACAACTGATTTTAAATCAAAATTATATTATGATTTAAAAAACTTACACTAGGCTAAAACTAGAAAGGAAAATTTTACATTTCTGTGTTGTGTGATGGTTGGAATTGTTATAGCCTAGTGAAGCTTCTAGGCGTGAGACTATGCACGCTCCTCTCAAACTTCCACCATTAGATCAACCAAATCATTGGGCGCTTAAGTTTTGAGCCGTTTGGATCTAAATGCACACTCACACGGATTGCCAAGCTGTCATTCTTTGATGGGGACAGCTGGGCTAGTTGTGTGAGAGCATTTAGTGTAAAAATTGAGCTTCACTTGTGCTTTCCCTCTAGTACACAATCCTTGCTTGAGCCAATGAGCCAATGAGCCAATGAGAGGTTTGATAAGACTGTTTTGACCTTGCTATTGTGTAAGAGAGCCCTTGAATAGTCTGATTTGCCCACCAATTTGCGTTTACCCAATGATTTACCCTGGATGGTGAAATGGAAGTGACGATGAACAGTAAATTGTTCGTCGCGCCTTTTTTAACTGAAACACGGGTTAAAATATTTAAACTTTAGGGAAATTTCATAAATGGCCCTTGTCTTTGTTTATCCATAGTTCTAGTATAAAAGGATTTTGAGAAATAGCAAGAATGGTCCCTGTGGTTTATAGGAAAGGGCTATTGGGCTAAGGATTGGGCTTAGGATCCGGGTGTGGCCCATTTAGGGATTAAGGGACTAATTTTGCAACTTTTGAAACTTGAAGGGCTATTTTGAAACACTTTGGATCTTGTAGACTTTTGTTGACCAAGATTGACTGGAGTTGACTGTCGATTTGACTTTTTCTAGCTTTGGCTTCCGGCTTTTGTTCACTATTCCGTTCTCGTGTCCGTGCTTGCTCGTTTTTGACGATTTTCTTGTGATTTTTTATATATCCGTACCTGCACACACAAAACACAAATACAAGCATATTTTTGCTATTTTTGGTCTGTTTTAGGCTTATTTGGGCCATTTTAAGTATAAATAGATATGTGTATTTAACAATATCAAATTCCCCAAAACTATAAACGATTGCTGTCTACGCATTATCACATGCCTTATAACCAATTACTCGAAACTTCCCAAACTAAAACCTTTGAAAAGTAGCATAAAGATTTTGTTGAGAGAGTTAAGTGATCACTAGTTTTAAACACCCGATTTTATCATTTTCAAAGATTTTTCTCTTTTTATGATTTTTTCTGATAATAACTTCCTAACTTCAACTTATTTTATGTTGACATAATGATATTGTTTTTCATTAACCTTATGGTAATTTAAGGATCATAGAAGAAAAGCTAATTAAGTGTCTAAAAGATAAACTTCATCATCTCGATTTTTCATTTTCCATGCTAAGCTTAAAAACAAGATCATTGTCAATTACAAGTATGTATCACAATAAAAAAAAAAACCAGCTACTCATAAATCACCCCCCCCCTCCCCCCCCCCCCATAATTGTGTACTTACTTTTCCTCCGCAAATTCCTGTACTTTTGTATCTCAAGATTTTACTTAAGTCTTTATACCCGTTAGGCTCTTTTAAGACTTGTTCTCGTTTACTATTAATTCCAAAAATTAAGCGTAACGGATAAAGAAATTAATTAGCTCATAGCCTTTCAAAAGTCAATTGTCATCAAGATTATAGTCCACATCGAGGCAACCAAAATTTGGCTTTTATTAGGCTACTTATGCATGGCACCATTCATGTCATATACCCTAAGCTCTTTATGACATGAATTGACCAATCTATTTGCACATATCCCTTAGGCTCTTTAAGGTACAAAATAGACAAAAATTAAGCAACATTATTAAACTCAGTCCTTTAGAAGGCTACAACATCGGACACGCCTCGACAGATGTAGCAAATACATATTTCGACTTCGGTTAACTTCCTCGCCTGTTTGTAGGCTGTAACATTCGGTTGTGAGCGGCAGATTACAACAACTTTATCTGTCTTGAGATTATTATTGAATTCTACTTATCCCTTATTACCATTAAGGCTCTTTAAGGAATAATCAAAATATTTATTAATGTGATACATATAATATGCCAAATTAAGTATTCCTGATGTGTACTCATCCTAATCACAAAGGAACTAAAGAAAACTTCTATTAACTAATTATTAACCAAAAAACCGCACAACTCTATTTATTAAACATTTATATAAAGGTGAAACAAGCTAATGGGAGAAAAAGCCACAATTAACACTTATGAGCTTGAAAGAGAACCAACTACTCTACGTTTAATATCATGACTTATAAATAACACTATCATTTCTCGTTCTTCGCAATTTAAAATCTCTAATAAAGAGACTCGCGAATGCTTAGCCATATAAATTCTAACTCGACATATTTAAAATCTACTTGAGATTAGCACAAGTCTTCATTTACTAATGATTCAAGTCTAGCATGTTTAAAGTCTACATGAGACTAGCACAAACTATCATCATTAATTGTTAAGGGAGAAAGCTAGAACTCTACACGTTTGATCGGGTCAAAAATTACTTCTTATTCTTACCAACGGAAAACCTACATTTTTGTCTTAACACTTTCTTTTCTTTTTTTTAACTTCTAATATTTTTTTCTTTTTTTCATTTTTTTCCTACAAATAAGATCTTAAAATTTTAAAATTTTTGCTATTTTTGTGGGAAAACGGGTACGTGAGAACAAAACAATAAGCAGGTAACATCAAATCGATAGATTCCCTTCCCCAAACTAAAACGAAACATTGTCCTCAATGTTTAAAGTCGGGTTTCTACGAAAATCTAAGCCGTTTATGAATTATGCAAAGATAAACGTGAATCGATAAGATGAAAGGATATTGGATCTCCCCAAACTAATTTCAAACAAAGGATGAGAAGCTCGAGTGAAATGGGACACAACACCGGACACGAGAGTCTTCAGAAATTGTTGGGTTAATCCTGCAAAAATCTCAACAAACAATAAACAACAAGAAACGGTCGAGGATAGCCACAACACATCACAACACATTAGTTAGAAAATAGAAAAATAGAAAAGGATAAGCATGGGGTGAACTCCCACGAAGCGGCTTGTTTTTGGTTACCAAGTCACAAGCTCGACTCGATCCCTGAATTAATTCGTCCTTAGGGAGAGCAATACTTAGAACAAGAAACTGCCATTGAAAATGCCACTGGCTCTAGAAACGTGACGATGCCGGGGTCAAAAATGGTGTCTTCACTCCGACGGAGACAATATGGAAATGAAGGTTAAATCTGAAACAAGAGGTGGAAGGGTGGGAAAAAAAAAATAAAAAAAAAAAAATAAAAAAAAAAAAATAAAAATGAAAACAAAAAAAAAAAACTAAAGAAAAAATTATCATAAAAAAAAAAAAAAAAAAAAAATATAAAAAAAAAAAAATTTAAAAAAAAAAAAAAAAAAAAAAAATAAAAAAAAAAAAAAAAAATAATATAAAATAAAAAAACAAAAAAGAAGGATAAATAAAAAAAAAAAAAAAACAAATAAAAACAATAAAAAAAAAAAAAAAAAAAAAATAAAAAAAAACTAAAAAAAAAAAATTAAAAAAAAAAAGATAATAATAAAAAAAAAAAAAGAAAAAAAAAAAAAAAAAATAAGAAAAAAAAAAAAAATAAAAAAAAAAAAAAAAATAATAAAAAAAAAATTTTAAAATAAACAAACAATCATCTAATAATAAAAAAAATAAATATAAAAATAAAAAAAAATAAAAAAAAAGAAAAATAAAATATATAACAAAAATAAAAACAACAAATACAAATTATATAAAAATCAAAAAATTAAAAAAAAAAACATAAAATAAAAAAAAAAATAAAATACCGGTCATAAAATCATGAGATTTAGAAACACCCTTTAGCTCTTTGATCATCAAAATACCCGCTTCGGGTTCAAAACATTTCTTAATATCCGGTGGTTCCGGAGAAGGTCGAAGGAAAATTTAATCTGATCAATTTTGGAAATGATTCAAACTCAGGAATTTCCAAAACAAGATCATTTGAATTATCAGAAATAACAACACTAGTCAACCCTCCCTGATCGGGCTCAATCTCAAAAAGAAATGAATCATACTCGGGAAGAGAGTAATAACATGAGTAGTGGTACTGCCACTTCTCGTCTCTTCCGTATGATCGCTAAAAGTCTCGAATTCGGGTAAAGAATTATCCTAATGTGAAAGTAGAAGTATTCGGACTCCTAAAGAAAACATCACTATCATGATGGCGGGGGGGGAAATATTTGAAATGAAAAAGGTGACTTGGGCACTCGATCGAAGTAGGTTAATCTTTCAAAGATTCGATATTATTAGAATAAGACGATGTAGTTTAATAAATTTCTCTCGAAGAATAACGTCTTGGATTTGAAAAATATTTCTAAATCAAACTCTTTTTCTTCTTGTTCGACATCATTCACCTCCTCGATGCTAACGAACTCGATATAGGAAGGTGATGCATCCACGTACTCGATGTTCTCAAAAGAATCGTCATCACTCGAAGTATCATCATTTGGATCAAAATTGGCTTCAACAATTTCCGGTGAAATTGGAGCAATATGAGCAAGTTCTCCGGCGAACTCCTCGAGAATAGGGTCGATTTTAGAAGAATAAACAATCGAAGTATCACGGTTAATCAAAGATTCCACAAGATCGGACTCAATATTAACATGATTATTATCACAATTAAGCACATCACTCGTATCGTCAGAAATACCCTCGAACTCACTTGGGATTGGGACAAGGTTCTCAATACTAAACTTTATTACTTCGTCCGATTCCGTTGCCGGAATAGTATCGAGATGCTCATCCCCTATATTTAGAGAATTATCGGGTTCTTCGATCGGTAAGTCGGGTGTGATTGCTAAAGGAATATAATCATCCTCGTCGACAAAAGGAATAGAAAGCATGTAACGACGGGCAGCAGCATACTTTTCTTCTTCGTAAGCTTCCTCCTTTTTTCGAACTTCGCTTCCCCATATATTAAAATCTTGCTTAAGTTTATGAATTGTAATCTCACAAACTCTCTCATATTCTTCATCAATCTTCTCGCCTCGAAATCTTTTATAACCCAATCATTCCCATGTTTTCTTTTATTTGTGTAATCATTACCAGAATTGATGCTCAATGCCTCATTTCTCGATACTCATATTCTCTTTATCGTTTGTTTTCCGCCCCGATTTGCTTTTTTAATTCCTTTAACATTCTTTGATCTCGTTTTAATTCTTCAAGCTCTTCAAGAATTTTATCAAGGGCTTCTTGACAATCGACGGAGTCTTGCGGGGGTTGTTGGTGGTCAAAACCAGAAGAATTAGGATAATAGCAAGAATTTTTCTCATAATAATCTTCATACATTGGTTGACATTGAAAAGTTTCATGAGAACCCTCGCAATTTGCACAACAAAGATATTGTTGAGCATAACTCTGAGAATTTTGTGGAAAATAATTATCATCAAAGTTTTGATTGTAATACGGTTCCGGCTTATAGACAAGTGGGAACTGTGGTGAACAATCGTAACCATAATGAGCATTATTCCCACATAACTCACACAAGTAAGTCTCAAACTGGAGTTGTGGAGGGTGGGTGAAAACACTTGGAAAATCATTGGAAGAATGAGGTTTGGAATTATAAAGGAATGAATTCTCATTTTCATAATTGCATGTCGGATGAACAATTGGCAAAGTTTGGGGAGGTAGGTTGAAAACGTTAGGAGGATCATCAACAAGGTTAGGCTTTGAAACATGAGGTAATGAAAAGCATAACGAATCTAAACTTGGGAGAGTTTGTGGAATTTTATTTATGGTTTGAGTACACGGCTCTTGTTTAGAAATGATCGGATCTTTTGGTGGACAATTATAACCGAAATGAGCACCTTTACCACAAGATTTACAAATGCATTGTCGACAGAAAATTCCATCTAATGAATCACCGCACTCGTAACAACAATTTTGGTCAATCTGTGGAGGACCTTGCGAAGACTTTTCACCGGGGTCTTGATTGACAACGATTGGCTCTCGAGGAGCATTAACAACGTTGGTATTGTCATCGGATGATTCGAAAGTATCTTGAGAGTCTTGGAAAATTCCATTTTCAACACAATATTTAAGCAAATCTTCCTCAAATTCCTTTCGTAAAAGAGCACATCCACGACAATACGGACCATCAACCGGGGTTCCACATTTTGCACAACACGGAGAAGAGTCGGGTACGGGAACAAGAATCTTGTCTTCAAGACTCCCTATTGAACAACAATCTCTAGTGTACAAACTTCCACAAGTCGAGCATTCTTGGATAGCGTAAAGGGATTTTGAACGATGAGACGCCATAAGAATTAAACAATTTAGAGGGTTAAGGAAAAGAATTAAAAAAGAAGATTATTTTTGGTTTTTCGGTTTTTTTAAACAACATATTTTATTTACGGATAAAACGAGAGACAACTTAAACCAAATAATCAACTTACTTCACGGTAGCTCTTAAAAATTTCTTCTTAAGGTGAGCCGTACTTCGTAAGTGACACAAATGGAAAGTTTTTAAATCTTTTGTTCGATTTGGGAACTTTTCAAGTTCACCGGAACTTATTTATGATAATACCTCAATTGAAGGTATTATATGTTTATTTTATTTATTTTTTAAGGAATTTTTTTTTTCTTTTTTCTTTTTTTATGTTTTTATGATAATTATACTAAAAAGAAAAAGAAAATATATTTTTTTTACTTTTTTTTATTTTTTGGATTTTTGAAATATTTAACAAAAATGAAACTTTCGAGGACGAAAGGATCTTCAAACCAAATCAACAAACACAAAACGAGAGATTCGTTAACTCAAATCCCCGGCAGCGGCGCCAAAAATTTGATACGCTTAGATTATATATATACTAATATATAGTATTTCAACAAGAGCAATTAAGAAAATTCCCTAAGGAAAATTCACTCTTTAAAATATATATATATAATATATAATATACGTATGTTTACCGGAAAGTATGATTTCCCGGGTCGTTTTCCAAACGATTTGAGAAATTGAAACCTCGCTTGATATTGGATACTGATTTAAGTAAAAAGCTAATTGACCTAGAGACATCTTTAACCAACTGAAATTAGTAATGAAAGTGACAAACTCAGGAGACAAGATAATAAGCTTAAAAATTCTATATGCTCAATAAGCTATACTACTCACTCAGCTTTTGGAAAATTACTTTACTATTATATTTGCTAAGTAACCCAATTCATAAAACTTAAGTTATAAGCTGAATTATAACTAGAAAGCTACTTAAACTAGAAAGTTTTGGGCTTTTTGACTTTTTAGTAAATTTTAAGCTAAAATTTACCTAGGAATTTAAGCTAGAAAATGAAAGTTAAGCCCTAATCTATATAAAGCTATGTCTATACTATAAACTACTATAACCTGAAAAGCTAAAACCTAAGATTGTTAACTTAAAATTTATTCAAAAGAGGGACAGTAGGAACTAATTATTTCCTGCTGATGCAATTTGCACAAACACAAACCAAGTAGTGCAGGTTGCCTTAAGGGTAAACCTGTACTTAGACACTCTTAGTGAGTGTATACAAACACAATGCAAACACTAACAAAAGCTCAAAGAGCTAAGATCAATATCAAGCTATAAAACTCAAACTATTAAGTACCCTGGTGCTAAAACACAATTTTTAACTCCTCATTTGATCAAATCTCACATCTAACTTTTGAAAACTCATTTTTAACTAATCTCTAATGAATTAACAACTGACTTAAGTAAAAACCAAGACTCACTTTGGACTATTTGAGGTCTAAGTGAGTTATGCAAACATCCCTTTATACACTAGACTGTTTTGAAAAAGCTTAAGAAATGAAATCTATTGAACAATTTATCATTACCAGATATTTAATAGTTAACAATACAAACTTAATTAACATGAATTAACAACTAAATAAGCATTAATCTAAGATTTAAGCTATTTTACTTATTTTTTTTGGTTTTTTAAGGCTTATATGACAGATTATATAAAAACTATGATCTAGGCTATGAAAAGCAAAAATAGATGAACTAATGTGACTATTAAGCTAAATAAAACACAAATAAGTAATAATAAGCAAACTTAATAAGCAAATAAGCAGATCTAAACATAAAAAGCAATAAGACCACTATTTAAGGCTAGATTTAGAGGAATTAAAAGAGAAACTTACAAAGTCCTCTAGCTAAACAAGAGGTACAATTTAAGGCAGCTGCAAGCTCTCCTAGCTTATAAATAAGCTAGGAGTTAAGTCCTTCTTTGACTCTTCCATAATTGGTCAAACTTCCCAAAAAGCTTCAACAATCCACAAGTATATGTTAAGATGATTAAAGGTTTAGATATGATTAATACTGAATTAAATAAGCTCCATTTCAGCTTATAGACTGAAAGAGCTTGTTATGAGCTTATTAGCTAATTGAGACGGATAGGCTTATTGAGAGAGCTTATGAGTTGAAAGCAATGAAAGTTTATGATAAATTTAAACTAAATTTTATTAAAAAGAACTGAATTACATTACTTAAAAAGAAATTACAACTGATTTTAAATCAAAATTACATTAAGCTTTAAAAACTACACTAGGCTAAAACTAGAAAAGGAAAAAAAAACATTATGTGTGTGTGATGGTGTGGCCTTTTTATAGCCCATAGTGAAGCTTCTAGGCCTTTGAGACTCTGCACGCTCCTCTCAACATCCACCATTAGATCAACCGATCATTGGGGCTAAGTGTTGAGCCGTTGGATCAAATGCACACTCACACGGATTGCCAAGTTGTCATTCTTTGATGTGACAGCTTGTGCTAGTTGTGTGAGAGCATTTAGTGTAAAAATTGAGCTTCATTTGTGTTTTCCCTCTTGTACATGATCCTTGCTTGAGCCAATGAGCCAATGGGAGCTTTGATAAGACTGTTTTGACCTTGCTATTGTATAAGAGAGCCCTTGAATAGTCTGATTTGCCCATCAATTTACGTTTGCCCTATGATTTACCTTGGATGGTGAAATGGAAGTGACGATGAACAGTAAATTGTTCTTCGCGCCTTTTATAACTGAAACACGGGTTAAAATATTTAAACTTTAGGGAAATTGCATAAATGGCCCTTGTCTTTGTTTATCCATAGTTCTAGTATAAAAGGATTTTGAGAAATAGCAAGATTGGTCCCTATGGTTTATAGGAAAGGGCTATTGAGCTAAGGTTTGGGCTTAGGATCCGGGTGTGGCCCATTTAGGGATTAAGGGACTAATTTTGCAACTTTTGAAACTTGAAGGGCTATTTTGAAACACTTTGGGTCTTGTTGACTTTTGTTGACCAAGATTGATTGGAGTTGACTGTAGATTTGACTTTTTCTAGCTTTGGCTTCCGGCTTTTGTTCACTCTTCCGTTCTCGTGTCCTTGCTTGCCCGTTTTTGACGGTTTTTTTGTGATTTTTTATATATCCGTACCTGCACACACAAAACACAAATACAAGCATATTTTTGCCATTTTTTGTCTGTTTTGGGCTTATTTGGGCCATTTTAGGTATAAATGGATATGTGTATTTAACACTTATCAGGGATCATAAAAATAACAAAACCAAGCGCACCTTGCTTATCAAACCAAGGCTGATACTTACGTCGTTAATTAAAATCAAAGTATATGTTGCATTCAAATACGGAATTATACCAATATTCAAAACCGAGAATATGCTTCGTTACCAAAAATCTAAAACATATGTCGCTAACTAAACCAAGATAAACGTCAATAATCAATTTTGATATATATACTTATATCATTATCCAAATCAAAATACTCATTAGTATTCAAAACCAATATACACATGTCGCCCTTCCGATCTCATTTAACAATGCCTCACTGGTTGCGAAAAATAATTTGAAACACATTAGATCTCCTAATCATCTTAGATACTGTTACACATGCCCACATAATCACATTAGTACCTATTGTACGCTCTCCATCTTTTACGTGATGACTTGATGAATTGGCCTCATACAAAGGCATTCATCACGCCCGCTCTCAACCAAGCATTGGCGATTATTATTACATATCGGATTCACTTTCCTTTGGAGCTTTTGGCATAATATCCTTTCTAACACTTAGGTTTTATACCCCTCTGGTCACATTTTCCTCATCGTACCGAGCTTGCCACAAAGTTAAGCCACCTCGACGATAATTCAAACATAAACACGGCTAATTCTAATTGGTCTACACTCACTCTTATGGGTACTTCACGCCACAATCATCAACAAGACTTTCGACGATGTCCACCTACCTTATTACGTCCTAAATTCTCACTTAAGCGACTACACATATTCGATTACATCTTAGATATATTATGGCAGAATGAGAGCAACCAATATGCTTGCTACCATTCAAGAGCACATAGCACATAAAACATATAGAGCACATAATTCGGCGGCAATAATTCCGCTACAACACATAATGTCATATGACAAGTTAAAATCAATTAAGAAAACAATGGGCATCATGGACTTATTTCTCGTTTGACAAAAATCAAGAATTTCAATGTTTCCTCGTGGCGACTAACATCGTTGGTTTGGTCCCTTCTCGTCGCGTAGCATCATTGATGAATCAAGTCATCAAGTCGATATACTCACATTCTTAATTTAATACCGCTCGACTGAAGACGTTGGCTATTTTGATTGTTCCTCCAGTAATAGAAACGAACGTTGCCATTTAGCTATTTCAATCAATTCGCCACTCTTTACGCCTTTAGGTCGTCACGTCCCAGAGTAAAGGCCACTATACTTATCTGTAGGTCAAGTATCGTATAGTGTCTCATTAAGATCCTTGACGTCATCAGGTATACATACGACTACACTACTACTATATTCCATTTCGGGGAAAGAAGTCTTCTTCACGGCCATCAGTTGATACATTTAAGGCGTCACACATCCAATGTAGGAGAGGTATTCTCTATTTCTCACTTTCAACCTCGGGACTAACCATCTCAGCTTCCACCCACCTTAGGAATCTTTACATCTCCAAGAAGATTCCTTCTTAGTGTCGATATCCGGTTTACACCCTTAATAGCTCAAATCTATCATTGTTTACTAGCACACCGACTATACTTGGTCTTGATACGTCTTCATAACCATCACTGCTCTTAAATACTATCACCTAAACATCACTCCTTTCTAGACACACTCTTTCCGAACAATACCATAGGTATTTCTGCTTCAGAACGACTCGGTCACAATGACTTGCATGAGACTCTCTCCATGCAGTCGATAAGAGTAGGGTTACTTGCATAAGTATCCTTAGCAGGGTAAAAATATTTTCTCCTTCCGGAGCTTGACCCAAACATTTATCTCAATTACCAAGCGTTTTAAGTGTGGCAATTTATTCGACCTAGCGTGGTTTTTCTTAAATTACGCATAGTTGATCAGGTTATGCATAATTAAGGACCAAACGACTTCATGTCCTTCCTCGTCAAAACATTTCTTTTCCACACGCTACACGCGTAAATTAATTTTTAAGAAGATTTTCAAAGTGTAAAAATCAAGTTATTTCAAAAGAGAGAAAATAAGATAGCACCACCTTCCATTCTTATATTTTGAAGGGAAATTTATTCGTATATATATTATGTTATAAATTTAAAATTATATATATATATGTATATATTAAAGAAAGTTTATTTGACACCATAGGGGCAGTTTATGAAATTTGAAAACACGGTTTCTATTGTTTACACAAACAACATAGTCAATATGATTCGCGCAACGACATTTGTTCAAGACATAAATTTATTATTTCAATTCACAGTTTAAAATTTATCAACTCACAAAACATTATTAAATACAGTTTGGTCAACGGTCACAACACGTTTCAAAAATAATACCCACTCATGGATTCTGCAAGATAATGTCATACACGTACGAGAGATCCACCAAACGGAATCATTTCACACTCGGGATAAGGTCAGTCCAATAACATGACCAACTAATATACTTATCAACATCCACAGTCATACATCTCATAATCAGAAGAAATCATAGTTCCATAATCGTAATAATACCAGTGCCGGAGGTAGTACAAGTACAACCAAAATCCCCCAAAAGTTACAAATATTCAGCTCCAAGACCGATACATCCAATCACAATGAGTCTAAATTTCTAATACAAGAATCCTAGCATATCTGAACGGCAGCGATGTTTACAAAAACCAAAACACACCCGGCAGCATGACCTCACTAACTGACACTAGCAGTTTAGTGGCTATACAAATGGTCATCATCTAAATCAAAATAAAAAGGAAATATAAATAGGACTACTGGGGTCCTGGTGGTCTTTTCTTCAAGGCTGCAATCCTTTTTTCCAATCCCAGAATACACCGCATCAGTGTGCTCTCCCTGCTGCTCATCTCGGTAATAGTAGTCTACAGCTGCTGGATCTACGTGTCTCTCTGCTGCACATCTATCTGCAAGGCCTGCATCTACTGTGTCAATTCAGCAATCGTCTCATCTCTCTGGGTAGAAGTTTGCTGACCCAACTCGACATGAGCATCAATCTGTTCCACTCTATCCGCAGTCTGAACCATCTAGGACGCAATCACCAGCATTTGTCCCTCAACAACATAGACCCTCGGGCTTATCTCCCCAATGGTAACACCAGCTGCTACCTCTGCATCACTCACCTGGTTAACCCTCTGCACCAACTGTCCATGCCCGTACTCTAGGTTACCTAGGCGGGTACTTAAATCCTCGATCACAAATGGAGGTACAGGAAATCCTAGGGCTACATGAGGAAAAGATGGTCCCTCAGCAACCGCAGTCGATAGACCTCCCACCTCATAGACACTAAGCGGTGGCACCGCTAGCACTAGGGGTGGTGTAGTAGGAGCCATCAACCAATCCTCATTCACCTCCCAGACCTCCTCTTCACCAAACCCATCAGAGGCATCATCCTCAAATTCGTCATCGTCGAACAACGCAACCAAGTCCTCCTCCATGTCTATCATTGGAGCATCCATCTGCCCTTCTGCTACATCAACTACGGGAGTGATCACCTGCTCCTCCTCCGCCTCAACTACTGGCTCAGCGATCTCCTCGACGGTAGGCACAACCATCTGCTCAGCAGTCTCATCAATCACAGGAACGACCATCTGCTCGTCCACCATAGCCTCGAGCTCTCCAAGTAAGTAATCATCCACCGCCAGCCACCCATTGTTGTTATTCGGGTTACAAGCATACCCAGGTAATGATGCAGGTGTAAAGAAATCATATGCATTATGTGGCTCATCCATCGAGAAATCAAACACGCGATCGGTTGACAACGGTTTCCCATGATACTACAAAAGAAAAGAAATACTTATACTAGTAGCCATCGTACATATATTTAATCATATGCAAAAATTTATACTCATCACATACTAGGATGGTTTCATAACATTGCATCAAAATGCATAAAGAAGATTTTTAAGTTTTTCGCGAGATGCGAATATCAAATTACGTATATATAATCATGCATCATAGAATAGATGACGTATGTATATATACTTATATAATCATTACTTATATCAAGCGCGTCCCACTTGTTACACACATAATATGCAGTTAAATATATCACGTAAGGCTTCTAAGGATCGGGAATGATACGCGCGCGGATATCGGACAACGGTGAAAGGCTCGTGAAAATTTTCCAAAAAACAGTTGTAGTCCAAGTTTTGTAAAACGACTTAGTTCACTACAACTCGTGCTCTGATACCACTTTGTAACACCCCCAAAATGCGATACGCAGCAGAATACAACGATTGGGGTGCTACTTCATAATACATGCATACGAGTCCCTAAAAACGTTTCAAAGATACATTTTTATAACAATTTCATTTCATTTTATAAGTAAATCATCAGAGTTACAAGGTCCCAAATACCCACGTAGAGATTAAACTCTAAAAGTCATAACACAACTAGTTTAAAACATTATTTTATTTCTTGATACTATTTCATCGAGACACCATCCTTGATATCCGCGTTCATCCCATCCAAGCCATCAACAGCTATTAACCTGAGATACATGCTTAAAAAGGTCAACAAAACATTGAGTGAATTCATAAAGTTTACAAATAACAGTTAGAACGCATAATTTGGTTCCACAAAACATATAACCTTGCTCGTAAGCCAAGTTATAAAAATAGTGATTTCTAACTAAAAAGCCCGTGTATTGAAACTTAACACATTCATCCCGTAGGACGAAATTATGTCCGAGAAGTATGCCACTTCTCCTAATAATAACTACAAAATGTTCGTTTGACAGGTTGATCCCAACGGATTCAAACCCCAGACAGGGTTGTCAAACCCAATAGATTTATTTAATGCATTAGCGTTCACCAACACATGGTAACTAACGGATACACAGTAAAAACGCATATACTCAGTAGTAATTGGAATCATATTTAGTATCAAAACATATTGCATTCATATTTTCACAAAACAAGCAAATATCCCCCTCGCGGGTTTAAAAAAAAATAAAACACTTAAAATCGAGGCTATGAACTCACATTGATCAAATGTCGATGGTCAACGAAGAAGTCTATCACAAGAATCCACAAACGTGATCACGACCTATAATTAGAGTCGCTCGATTATTATATTGAAAAGTATAATCAACGATGCGTTCATCGTATCGACAAAATCATATATATAGTATATATATTTATTCGTACATGTGATGAGAAATCCGCTTGCGCCTTAGATCCTAAAACCCCACAATATTAGATTACGATCATTCTTTATTTATATCATACATTGTCTAACTGACAACTCTCTATTTTAGAAAACCTTCTATTTTTAGAAAGTTACTATTTTTGGAAAGTTACCATATTTAGTAAGTTTCAACACTTAATTATAGTTACAGAGATATTTATTTTTCTCATCGAACCTTCGACATCCAATGTGATTATCACTTATTCATATCGGCATTATTTTTCAATTATTACAAAATTTTCTATTTTTAGAATTTACTTCGTTCGTATCAGTCGTTAAGTTAGCGTTTTAATCACATTTATTATACCCGACAAGTTTAATATTAATCCGTTGACTTTCAAAGGTCAACATTTGACTTTTATTGACTTTGACCTTTATATACCTATAAATATTTGAATCTGACCCGGCCAAAACGACCCTCTAAATCACGTTTTCACAATTTGGACAAAGAATAAATTTTATTTAAAACGGTATTCCGGACAACTTTTTAGTTTTAGCCGAGACCCGAAACTCGACAGAAATGACCAAAAAGCCCCCGCAAGATTCTGCAGGAACTTGACTATTTTAATAAAACACAGACTTTGACCATTGGTTTTGACCCATTATCACTTGATTTTAAAATTAGCGAGCCTTTCGGAACAGTAAAACATCATTCTAAGCAACTTTCGTGTTTCGCTGGAAGGCCGAAACGGATTCAAAAGTGCTCAAAACGAGCTTTTAAATCGAAGACAGCAACTACCATTTTGAACAAATGCTGAGTGTTTATATATCGAATATATATCTCGTTTTCGCTCTAACTTTTTTGTTTTTAGGAGTTAGAAGCTCTACCTTATATCGAAATGATCGTATCGGATAGTTTTATAATATTTCAAATCCTAAAATCAAATTGTATGAAAACTCGATCCTCGTTTGACGTGCCAAACTTTCTGCTCACATTTATAATTTATAAAACACCTTAAAAATTGTTTTTAGGCTCTTAACTCAACTAGAACATGTCTATGGAGACATATGACATTACATAATCCATTCATTCGGTTCTCAACACAACCTAATCTAGCCACACAAGCCTTTCCATGATTCATCACATGCATGCAATCAAATCAAATCAAACAAATGTAATAATCGAAATAAACATAAAAGGGTGCTCACGATGCTTTACGGAGCAAGATCGAAAAATAAAAGCGTCGAGTTATCCTCCTTGTATCTTAGCCACGGTTCAATCCAACAAAACCAACCCAAACCCAAACTTAAATCAACCCGAATGATAATCAATTAACAAAAATCACTCCCTTGTGGCCTCTAGCTTGATTCGAACCACCAACCCAACTCGAAAACCCTTTTGCTTCTATAATAATACAACCTTAATCAAAACCTTGTTGCATGTACATTTTTATTATATGGATGATTAAGTTATATCTTCCTAAACATTATTTTATAAGTGGAAAAATCAAAACACCAAAGGTGTTCTTGTTTGGGGTTCGTCCGAATCAAAAAGAGAGAATGAAAGGGGAAAACAATTTAAACTTGGTTCCTTTTTTATTTAGGTTATCATTTGAGTGATGTTTGAATGTGTTGGTAAGATTAAATTGCAAAAACAATGAGAGTGTTTGTGTGTGTAGTTTCGACCGGACAAGGGAGACAAAGGAGAGAAGAGAACAATATGAAACTAGTTTACTTGTGTGTATGAAATGACTAGGTCTTAAACCCAACCTTGGAAGCAACATATAATGATGAGGCCTTGGAACAACAAAGTTTTTGAGTGTGGAAGGTGCCTTAGGCATCGGCCTATTCTCTTGGGCGTGTGTGTGTGTATATATATATATATATATATATATATTAATGCTTGTAAATATTGTGTGTCAATTCCAATTTAAAAGGTAACTTGTACATGTTTTAAACAAAATGTGAGCTTTAAACGTAAGTCGTGGCCAAAGACAAGGAACGAAGACGACAAGGTTCATAATTAATAATTTATGGTCAAGAAAATAATAACGGGGTGCGTCGTAGATTTTTACGATACTTAAAACGATTAACGGACGCGTGGTCAAACGTTGACTCGCGATACGACAAAAATAAATATTTTAAATTTCCGTTCGTATTAAAATACGAAGATACTTATTTACGACAAATAAAATTTTAAATGTCGACGTTTGTTTATGTAGACTCTCAAGATAATTAGAATGGCGTCGAACTCGCGATCCTCATACGCGTCGGGAAACTCGGATTGTTACACAAGCATAAGCTAATAATATCCTAATTGACTCAAATCTAGCAACTGGGGCATAAGTCTCATCATAATCGATGCCCTCTTGTTGATTATAGCCTTGAGCAACTAACCTAGCCTTATTTCGAGAAACAATATCGTTCTTTTCTAACTTATTTCTAAACACTCACTTAGTTCCTATGATTGTCCTATTCCTAGGTTGAGGAACTAACTCCTAAACGTCGTTAGCAATGAATTGATTTAATTCTTCTTGTATGGCGACTATCCAACTATCGTCCGCTAAAGCTTCATTCAAGTTCTTAGGTTCTATACTTGATATAAAACAAAAAAAGTGACTGAATCTAATAAATTTATTTTATCCAAACATGGTGTGTTTATTGGTTTTGGTTATTTGAGTAATCAAATGTTCAGGCTTAATATTGTTAATGATAATATTACTTCAGCCTTTATGTCAACCTCTAAACTGGATGATTCAATCCTATGGCATGCTAGACTGGGCCATGTCCACTTTAAGAGGATGCAAGATATGTCTAAACTGGATGATTCAATCATATGACACTGAAAAGTGTAAGACTTGCATGCTGAATAAAATAACTAAGAAACCATTTCAAAATGTAAAACGTGAAACTAAAGTTTTGGAGCTGATCCACAATGATTTATGCGATCTGCATGCTATAACTTCACTGGGGAATAAAAATACTTTGTGACATTTATTGATGATGCTTCTAGGTTTTGTTATGTTTATTTATTACATTTAAAGGATGAAGCACTAGATAAATTCAAAGTATTCAAAACTAAAGTTGAATTACAACAAGGGTCCCAAATCAAAAGATTTATGACTGATAGGGGAGGTGAGTACATAGATACTCTGTATTTTCAGTCTGTTGGTATTATCCATGAAACGACTGCCCCCTATACTCCACAACAAAATGGTATATCTGAAAGGAAAAATAGATTACTAAAAGAAATGGTTAATTCCATGTTGTCCTACTCAGGACTGGGTCAAGAGTTCTATGGTGAAGCTATGTTAACAGCTTGCTATTTATTAAATAGGGTTCCCAATAAAAGGAACATGATCACCCCTTATGAACTCTGGACTAAAAGGAAACCAAACCTGAACTATCTTAGGGTTTGGGGTTGTAGGGCAATTGTAAGACTCCCTGATCCAAAGCTGAAAACTTTAGGTGAAAGAGGCATTGAATCCATCTTTGTTGGATATGCTGAGAATTCTAAGGCTTTTAGGTTCTATGTCATTGAGCCTAATGATTCAGATTCCATTAACTCTATAATTGAATCAAGGGATGCTATCTTTGATGAGAATAGATTCTCATTAGTCCCTTGACCAAGTCTCAAGATTCTTAATGGAACTGAAGACATTGGTGGTTCAGTGGTCCCTAAAGAGGTCATTGAATAGGTTGTTCAGCAACTTGAACTTGTGCTTAGAAAAAGAAAAAGGAATAGGACTTCAAAGGATTTTGGACCTGGATTTCAATTATACTTAATTGAAGGAACAAGGGATGAGGTCTCTGACCAACACTCCTATTGCTTTAATATTGAGGATGATCCCAAGACATTTGATGAAGCAAAGAAGTCTCAGGATGTTACTTTCTAGAAAGAAGCAATTAATGATGAGATGGACTCCATCACAGGCAACAACAATTGGGTGTTGGCTGATCTACCTCTAGGTTGCAAACCTCTTGGTTGTAAATGAATCTTCAAAGAAAACTAAATGTAGATGGAAATATTGAAAAGTTCAAGGCAAGGCTGGTCATTCAGGGATTTAAACAAAAGTCAGGGATAGACTACTTTAATACTTATACTTCAGTGGCACGTATCAGTACCATAAGACTGCTGATTGCTATGGCATCAATTCACAATCGGATTATTCATCAGATGGATGTGAAGACATCTTTCTTGAATGGTGACTTGGATGAGGAGGTATATATGAACCAACCTCAGGGCTTCATCATGCCTAGAAATGAAAACAAGGTGTGTAAACTGATTAAATCTTTATATGGACTAAAGCAGGCACCTAAGCAATGGCATCAAAAGTTTGATGAAGTGGTTTTGTCTAATGGCTATTTACTTAACCAAGCTGACAAATATGTATATAGCAAATTTGATGAAACTAGTAAAGGAGTCATCATTTGTCTATATGTTGATGACATGTTGATCTTTGGCACTAACCAAGTTTAGGTTGACCTGACAAAGGAATTTTTGCCATCAAGGTTCTCTATGAAGGACATGGGGGAGGATGATTTTATCCTTGGTATTAAGATTAAACATGAAAGTAATAGAATAGCAATTTATCAGTCTCATTATATTGAGAAGATACTGAAGAAATTCAATTACTTTGATTGCACTCCAGTTAGTACTCCTATGGATACAAGTGAGAAGCTGATGCCTAATAATGGTCAGGCTATATCTCAACTTGAGTATTCTAGGGTGATTGGCTGCTTGATGTATGTAATCACTTGTACAGGGCCTGATATTGCTTTTGTTGTTGGTAAACTGAGCATGTATACTAGTAACCCAGGTACTCAGCACTGGCAAGAAATTTAGCGGGTACTAAAGTACTTAAAGAAAACCATGGACTATAGATTGACATATACTGGTTATCCTTCAGTGTTGGAAGGTTACACTGATGCAAGATGGATCAGCAACACTGAAGACAATTCGTCTACAAGTGGAGGGGTATTCCTGCTTGGTGGTGGTGCAATTTCTTGGGCTTCCAAGAAATAAACTTGCCTCACTGTTTCAACAATGGAATCAGAAATTGTGGCTTCAGCAGCTGCTGGTAAGGAAGCCGAATGGTTGACAAACTTACTCCTAGAGATTCCATTGTGGTCCAAACCTATAGCACCTATTTCTATCCGCTGTGATAGTGCTGCTACATTGGCAAAGGCTTATAGCCAGATGTACATTGGGAAGTCTAGACACTTAGGTGTCAGGCATAGCATGATTCATTAGCTAATCACTTGACGAAGAGACTGGCTAGAGACTTGGTTATAAAGTTTGCTGAAGGGATGGGATTAAAGTCCAACTAAGTCTTTGAATGCTAGGACACCTAACTCTCTACTAAGGAAACTTGGTAGTTGAGTTCAATGTGGAAAGCTGAACATTCAGTGAACTAAAGCACATGTATTTACATATCATCCCAAGCATGTGCTTGGAACCTGCTGAAAAGGATGACAAAGTCTTTACTTCTCAATGGTTAATTTCTTTGAAAAAGTGCTTAGCAAATGTTGAGGTTTTTCCGCTTCAGGGAGCATGGACTTTAACTCTTACAACATTTATGAATTGGATATGGACACATGGCTTGTATAGTGTCAAGAGTTTCTTATGTGTTTGAAAACTTATGTGTATTTTATCTTCACGTATTCAAATGGGTTGAAGGGTTTAATTCTTAGAACACCCTGATTCTCTAATATTTGAACGTGTAATTTACTAAGATGGAAATTTAATCCTTGGGACATTTTTATTTATGCACTTATTTTATTTAATGTTCAGTTTTTCATGCATATGAATTGTTCTAAATTGGGGAGGATTGTTAGAAATTCAGTGCAATTGTAGGAATCGGATCATACTGATTTTGGGTTTGGAGGTACGGAGTGTACACCCATCAAGTTATTGATTTTCTCTGACTCTTTTAGTGGTTAGAATTAAATGGGTGGTTACAAACATGTAAGTGGCAGGTTTGACTACATTAAATGTTTTGTAATATCTTTTTCCTATTTAAGTAGCAGATTTGACTGCATTAATGACCATATATTTAATTTGGTCATGTAATCACTAATTCCTAAATTATAGAGGATAATTATGAAAGAGATTAATTGGCCATTAATCTCTCATTAATTCCATGAATAGGTTTTGAGTAAATCCCCTATAAACATGGATCACAATTGCATGGAAAAACACACAGAAAACAAAAATACATGGAAACGCAGGGTTCTTGATCTTTTCCTAGAAAAAGAACAAACACTTGGTTTTATCTCAAGGAGGTATTCGTGTAACCCAGGTATAGGGTCGAATAATCTTCTTTGGAAAGTGATAACCTGACTTCAAGTGATATCCGGTAACCATCTTGGTAATTATCTAGGCTATTGATTGTCTTCACCCTGATTTGGGATCTACTACAACCAACAATATATGTGTGTTTCGTATACTTCTCTCTCTACAATCTTCTATCTACTTCTTAAGTTTCCAATATCATCTTTTATAGTTGTTACAGGTATTATATAGATATGCGCAACCCCCTACCCTTATCTTCTCTCTACTTAAGTTCCAATATCCTCTTCTATAATTGTTACATGTCTTCTATAGATTTATGCAACTCCCCTTACCCTTATCTTCTCTCTACTTTTTATGTTTCCAATGTCGTCTTCTATAATTCTTACAGGTGTTTGATAAAATTTATGTGGTTCAAGAAAATCATATGTATTGAGTTGTTTTTATTGTAGAAATAAGTAGGTGACCGCATGGGTTTAATGTAAAGTGTTTGATGCAATACGACTAAATAGTTTGATGTAACAATACATAGCAAGTGTTACGGATGTGCCTCATAAGAGTTCTATGCATTTATTAATAATGAAGAAACGTGTGATACTCACCAGGTATTTCTTATCCCATTGTAATAACGAGTAAAATTTACCCGCCCTCAGCAACGAGTCACACAAAATTATTACGTCCTTCGGTAATTCTCATCTTGTTTGATTTTAAGTTTTCATTCTCATAAAATGTATTACACTCGTAGATATAGTTTTGTCTACAACTTTATATGTAAAAGAAACATCTATCATCGAAAGCTATTGTATTTACAGTCATGATCTATCATTTAAAGCTATATTATTTACCGTCATGACAAAAGTGTAGAACTAAAAAAATTAGGAAAAAAACATATTTTGCAAAAATTTTAATTTTATCATTACTAAAAATATAATAAATTCTATAATGAATATGTTGTATATTCATTTACTTGATTGGGCTTACGTGAAGGGACGGAACCAGGGGTGTCTCGTGAGGTCACGGAACACCTATGGATTTTTTCGATGTAGTGTTAATTTTTGAGAAAAACATCGATTTTTCTTAAATGTATCATAAAATGCAACAAGTCCATTAAAATGTGTTTCTAGTGTTAGAGTTCAAAAAGATTTGTACACCCGGTCATGTTTGATCCTGGTTCCGTCCATACTTACATGACTATCGTGTCAAAAACGTCATGCTCACTACTACACAAATCGACATAAAGCCACCTCAAATAAAGTCCCTCCCTCCTTTTGCCCTCATTCAAAACCAAGCTCTTTGAAGCTTTTCAACTGGGCTATACACTCTCTTTTTTTAAGTTGTGGCTCTTGTCTTGTGTTTATATAAGGCAATTACCTTGAGTCAAACATCAAACCTTTTGGTTAGAAGCAAGGCGTCCCGTGGATTTTGAAACGCCCCTTTTCAGACTCTAAATTTGATCAAAAATTAAAAACTTTTTACGGAAATGACATACCAAAACAGACCTGCTGTCATTATTTTATAAACTGACGAAGATACATAACCATTCACTTCTTGTAAGTATTACTAACTGAAACTAGACTCGAATACTTTTGAAACGGCGGGTGGCACGCCTTCTAACTCTTTACGGTTTAGTTTATACGACTAAAACAACAGGACCCAATTTCTGCACACTCCTTTGGTGCACTTTGACTCATTTTTTCCCAGAAAACGACCTTGATAACATGACATAACACCAAAACTTCCAGAATTCATTTAACTAATATATTACAACATCTCCATAAATATTTACTGTCTAAACGACCCAAAACATATACTTTGCAGGGTTTGCCAAACGCCCCGTCTTGACCCATTCTACATTCCTCTTTTGACCCATTTGCATCCATTTATTTACAAGACCATACAAAAGACCTTGATACTTGAAAATAACATTTACAAACCATTTGACTTTACTTGGGGTTCAACATTGATTGAGCTCGGCTACTAACACTTACTTCATATGCGTAATCCAACATATACTCTCATAAGCCATGTGCCTTACGTTCTTCACATTAGACCTACAAAACGTTGCAACTTAAACACGTAATCTTTCGCTTAGTAAGTAAAAGGCATAACAAGTTATCATATTTCATTTAGAACATTCGCAACATAACATTTAATCCATCATTCATTCATTCACACATGAGCTTACATACCTTACTAGAATCACAACAATACTAATTACTTCCATTCCAAGAACAATATCATTAAGGCATATCAACAATGCTAAACTCAATTAGCTAGTTAATCAACTAGTCTCGTCCTCTTAGCCAAGCACGCTAGTCCTAATCCTTCCATATCCTTAACACATAATGCATTAAACAAACATAATAAATTCAATATAACATCTTGTTATAGTCTATTTGCTTACCTCATATCTAAGCTTGAACACCAAGAACATCATCATCATCATCAAAACCTACTTCCACATAAAAAGCAATATCAATAACAAGGGTTTATACAACCCATAACTTACCCACTTCCATCCTTAATCATCATATGATCATATCTTGATCATATGATGAAAATTCTCAATTACTTTACACTTAATCATCAATTAACCTTAACCCATATTATTAAACACCTTAATTCTTACTTTAGAAACACAATTACCCAAAACCCCCAAATTGGGTACCTTAACCCTAACTCATAAATTACCAATTCAACTCAATAGAGATTACTTACTTGTGTAAGATCATTAGCATATGCTTATTTCTTGATTTGAGACATCAATTCATACCTAATTGATCACTTGGGCCACTTGGTTTTTCCCTCATTTCTTTCTTAGCACGACACACACACAACACACTAAAAACTTATGGAAGTTATGAGATATTATCAAGTTTGACATTATGGCAAAAATGGTCCCTGCAGGCTAAACCCCTAAGGTTCTAGTGCTCCCTGTTGGCTAAAACCTTGAGGTTCTAGTACTACTTTGGTCATTTGGCAATATTGGTCCCTGCAGGCTAAAACCATGAGGTTCTAGTACTACTTTGGTCATTTGGCAATATTGGTCCCTGCAGGCTAAAACCATGAGGTTCTAGTACTAAAACCTGGAGGTTCTAGTACTAGTTTAGGATTTTGGCAACTTAGGTCCTTTACGTTCTTTTCTCTTTTACTTGGGTCACATAATAGTTTTCATAAACATATACCACTTTGACTAACATTTAACTTATAAATTCGTAGTCAAACTCATTCGCATGGCATTCTTGTAATAAAATACTTAAAAACTGGTTTTGGGGTGTTACAAATCTATCCCCCTTATTTAGATTTCGTTCCCGAAATCTCTTCGTCTAATATTAACTAAGACTTGGTCACATTTCACTCCTCATTTTAATTTATCATTTTCCTACATATACTTAACTAGTTGCATCAACCTATATGGTTTTGCAACTCTAGGTATATTATAATACCTCTAATTATCCTTAACCCATTCTACTTCACATTAATTTCTATCACACTTATACTTCTCTTATTGACCAACATCATCTAGGTGACATTTATCCTTTTCAATTATTTCATTTTAGTAACTTTTTATCTATATCATTACGTTCCTATTCATTTCTTTTCTAGAATTTCATCAAGAACTGATTGTCCCTTTAGAAATTACATTATCTTGACTTATCATACGCCAACACTAACTTACACTTTCTTATTTACCATAGTAATTTTGACATTCATTTTGTCGTTTCTATTATCACACTTTACTTTCATTATTTCTTTTTTTAGTAAATTTTCATCAAGGACTATAAGTCACTTGGAGTAATTCAATACCGTATCTTATTCTTTTCACATTTTCATTAGGGTGCTAATAATACTTAGCTACCACTATAATCATTACATCATGCCAAAAGCATATTATGACCTCAATCCAACTTTTCTTTCTTAATCCCATTCTCTTAACGTCTAAAACTTAACTTTGTATCTAAAGTCTTTCCTAAAGGTCACATTCTAATTCTTATTTCAATTATCTTATTTCCTACGACATCTAACTAATTTACACTTCCATTTTCTACTTCCTTAATTCCTATCATGTTATGCCGAGAACACATAAGCCCACTTATCTATACTTCTTTATTTACATTGAGAAGCGTCCAAATCAATGAAAATAAAGAAATATAAACTTATGGTTCGGTGATTTACAATTTCTTTATTTAAATGAAGAGGCGTCCCAATCCATTTAAATAAGGAGATTATAAATCATCCTACTTATATGCTTCTATTATAACACTCATGCATTCTTAAATCTTTATTACTTTCCATTGATCTCCTTTTAGTTATGCATTCAATTTTAATATCATCTTTTGTACACTTGGATCCAATCTCCTTACTTTTCCCAAAGAAAACTTGGATTTCTCCTCGTAAGGATTAACCCATTATTCATACCCGTACGGTACCATTACATTAGGCTATCCCGAAAGATACCATTACATTAGGCTATCCCGAAGGATACCATTTACATTGGATCCAATCGATATTTAATTTATCATTCTTTATCCTTTTCATCATCTACATAACTTTATAACCATATACTTTTCATTTCTACTATCATTGCTTTAAGTCATTTTACTTCATACTTTATCTTCTTTCATCTTCTTACGCGAGATTCAATGAATCTTGTCATTCTCAATACTACATATACGTATATGTTTTCACATTTCATTCATCGTTTTCTTGTCAACCCCAAGTAGACAACTTATTCATTTTCCTATATGTTGAGTCCCTTGGCTCTGGATCTACTACCTTAGGTTATAAGGTTATTGTTATCTTGGATAAACATAAGATAGACAATGTGAGAACTTTGTTGAAATGTTTCACAAAAGGTTATGCGGAATCTAACCTTTAGTGTTTAAGAAGTAATAGCAATGAAATGAAATGAACAAAGGTTTAACACAAGAAGCTTTAATATTATTGCTTGAATAATACGAGTACTCAGAAGTACTAGGGTTACAAGACCTTAAAGCTATATGAGAGCTATGTATATGAGATGTGTTCTTGTGATGTATACTACTTAACCTAAGGACTCATTTTATAGTGCAAGGAGTCTTGTACACAATAATGTCTAACAAAATCTCCTAAATATATGAGATATACATCAAATACATTCTAAATATATCTACACGCGTCTTTGACTTCTATGTAGTCTTCATCTTTATCAGCAGTGGAAAGTTCTTCAGGCAGTGGGAACTCTCCGTGGGATACTCTGTTAGTGGAAAGATTATACAGCAGTGGGAATTCCTTCTAGCACGTGGAACTCATAACACTAGAATCAGTTTGGGAATGCCTTGATGCATTTTTATTTCCCAACTATCCTCCACTAAACTTGAATACTTTGTCTTCAAAACAAGTTTCTTGTTATAAATGCAACCTGGGAGGATGCTCTCAAAACCCTTTATCATAATTGTGTATTTTGCAATAGTGCTATTTCACATGAGTGCATTAGCCATCTCTGAGTATTGATCTACTTGAAGTTTGTTGCAGAGCATCAAAGTAGCAAGTCCTTTGGTGATTGGGTAGTCTTTCTCCACAAGCATAAAGATCTCTTGACCTCTTCCTGTAAATACACGGTGAACTCCACATGTGTCATAAAGCTTCCATTTAAGAGGATCATGCATGTGTCTAAGTTGTTCCCATAACTGATCTTGAGAATCTAGTTCATATAATCTCTTTTAGTTCTCCTAAGCATCTTTACCTCTTAATCATCGGAGAGTTTAGTATTATTATCCTCTTGAACCAAACTCCATAGATTGTCCAGGTCTTCTCTGCAAATCTCTTCATCATATCTTCAAATTTTTGATAGAGCTCTGTATAATCTCTAACCCTGGTAATCTTCCACAGCTTTATTTGACATTCTGTGTATACATCCCAAGCAATAATTGGCCTTTTTACTTGTAGAGCTTCAAAGTATACTTCTTCTACAGGCACTAATTCCATCATATCCTTTAATTCTTTATCAGATAGCTCCTTGGGGTCTCTGGTTTGTTGTTCCTGTGATGGTTCTGAAGCTTTGACTGTTTTCATCCTTTTTGAGCTTTCTTGTTGCAACAAAATTCCAGGCCTTTTAATCCTTTCACTCTCCAATTTAGAATCCATGGGAACAAAATCCTGTATACTTTTCCAAACTAGAGTGAAAGCCTCTTCAATCTGCTCAAAAGTCATACCTTTGAAATCTTTTGTTTTCTATCCAGCATGGCTCTTCAGGACTGCTGTGTAGAATTTTCTTCTTTCAGACTTGGACCCTAATTTTTGTTGCTGAGCTTGATACTTCTTGACTTGAGCCAAATGCTTTTGATAGTTGAGGAGCACTTTAATCAAATCAATCTTCTCTTCCAAAGATAAATCTTGTTCAGCTTGCTCATACTCTGCCATGTGCTTGTTCACCATTTCATTGCTTCTATCAAGCTCATCAATCATCTGTCTAAGGTCTTCTTCAGCTTGAATTTTGGCAATCTCTGCATCTCTTGCAACTTGTTCTCTTATTGCTTGGTTTTCTTGTGCAAATTCTTCTTCTAGTTGTCTAGCAAGTTGCTCACTCATTTGCTCTCGAACCCTCTTTTTACTTGGCTTCTCAGGTTCAGGTTCTGTCATTATCTCCTTGCCTTTAGAAATAAAAGTTGGAGTGGTTGTGGTGTGAGAAGGCTGAGAAAGTTCAGCAATGATCCCTCTTGAAGCTCTAGTTCTTCTTGTATATGATGTTATGACCCTGGTAGTAGTAGAAGTAACAGCAGTGGGAGTCCTTTCACTGGCAGTGGCAACAGCAGGGACATCAATTATACTAGCAGGGGGAACTTGTAAACTGGCAGGGGCAACTTGTGGACTAGCAGGGGTAAAACTTTCCTTCAAACCTCTACTGGATAGTATATTTACAGCACCCATAGAACTCAAAACATTAGCCATTTCCTCTGTGCTCTCACTTCCTTTGTCAGTGCTCTTGTTGCTATCTCTTTCTATACCCAACTCCTCCCCTTGATCTATAATTCCTCCCCTGTTTGGAGCATCCTCTTGATTTCCTCCTGTAATTTGTTGAGCATCTTCCAAAGTCTTGATCCTTGCCTTTAACTGTGTGATTTCCACATCCTGACTTTAGATCTTGGCAGCCATCTGAGTGTGTTAACTTTGTAATCTAGTACAAAATTCCATTAATTCATTGAGTTTATGTTGCATACTACCCTCATCACCACCAAGAGAAGTAACCCTTGGAGATGAGTCATAGGGCATGGCAGAGGTCTTAGCTATGTTTTCCCTGTCCTGCCCTGCATCTAAGCTAGTGGCAGTAGGGAAAGCCTCTCCATGACTGTCATCTCTTGGAGGAGATGCGGGCTCATCTGCTACAGGTGTAGGGACTCTAGACTGAGCAATTCGTATGTCCCTTTTTGTTAGTCTCCTAGTTGTGGGAGTTTGAGATGGAATTTGTGTAGATGGAGGAAAAGATGCTTGTTGAGTGGTTTGAGTATCTGAAGGAGTAGTGTGTATTGCTTGAGATGGAGATGGTATTGTGTGTTCTATTTGAGGTGGAGATGCAGGTGGAGGTAAGGGTGTGTGATGGGGCTCTGTGGGGTTTACTTGCCCTTCACCCTGAGGAACTATCATAGTATCAAACAAATCAACATTTTTGCCTGAAAAACTTGGGCTATTAACCCTGAGTGTTGTAAAAACTTTGGCAGTTTGAGAGGGGACATGATAAGTTTCTGTATGTTTAATTTCCCCAAATTGACTCATTCTTAAAATCTTTTCAAGAAACCTAGGGTACATTAGAAATTTCTTGTTACCCTTTCTTTTAATATTTGTGATCATACCATCAAAAATCATTTTAGAGAAATTGTAAACCCTGTTTGTTGCAAGACACACAATAGCAGTGGCAATGTTACTACTAAATTCATTAAAGGCAGTACTTTTAGGGCTTAAACATTGCATGATTGTATGAATCGAAAACTTCCACTGATGGGTAAATTGACCTTTTTGAAACGAAAATCTTTGATTTGGAAAAATATTATAACCCATCCATGAGAGATTTTCAAAAAGATCAGTGTCAGGCAAATCACTAATCCCTTCCTCATCTTTTAGTTTGAGTTTCCTCCTAATAGATGATTCAGAGACAGTCACTTGCTCGCCATTGATTTTAGCAATAATATGTGTTTCTCCATCCGCTGTTTCGATCCTAGCAGTGGACCAAAAATGTCGGATGTGTAAAACATAGATAGTAGGAGGAACCAATAAAGCATACCTTAGAGAAGAAGCTTCAAGAAAGTCCACTATCTGGTAGAAGTCGGTATTGTGCTCTGTTTTCTCCAATATTGCCACCATGTTGTGGTAGTCACAAAAATCAAGCTTAGTCATTGTTTTAGCGTGCAGGGTTAAAGAGTATAAGATGAATTGATACTGTGGGCAACTTTAATTGAGATGTTATAGGCGCTAAAAAGAGTTGTAATAGAGTAAATCGAGATAATTGAAATTCGAGAACAAGAAAATCTTTTAAAAGAATAGAATTATCTTGAAGACTCTATTTTAAGAAGATATATAGAGACATAAGCGGCCAAAAAATCTCAACGACTATTTAATAAATGCAACAAACTTTTGAGCCCAACAGTGTCAACGGCTATATTGTCAATGGCAACAAATAGTCAAACAGTAGGAATTAAGCCTAGCAGTGGAAACTTTTGGTCAAACAGTGGGAAATATTCCTAAGGGGATAAACT